>CM059584.1:73405000-73480000 GCA_030407085.1 Trichopria drosophilae
AAGCCGCGCTGGTTAGCGTAAGAACCAACGTAAGTTACCGAAATGCGCGATTTAGTGCAATATGGAGATAACGCATGGGTGGCGTGACTAGACGTAATACCAAGTCAAGCAAACCGAGTGCATAACTCATACTACGCGAATTCCAAGTTGGCTTTCGACACAATGCACTACTACCACCACTATGAGCGTATCTCAGCACTATCGGGCATTGAATAAATCTACTGAAGGTCCGTTCGTTAGAGCTACAGATGGCTCACCGAAAACGCCATGGGACGACGACTTTTTTTTTTTCTCAAAAACGTATTGCAAAGACACAACTATTAATTAAGAATCTGCACAATTAGGCGCGAGCCAAGCTCTAAATTCGCACTCTACGCGAGTTAGCGTAGGTCCCGAATAAATTAAATACTAGTCACGACTTAGTGACCTTCAAATTATTGAACAGAACTGCGAGTTTACGCGAATCAAAGTTACTCGCAAATCAAAGTTACTCACATACGCAGTGTGGGTAAGTGCTAATCCACAAAAGAAAACTTTTAAGGGACGGTTGCGATTTCCCGAAATCACTCTCGATCATATGATTTAGCGCAGCTGAACTAACTTTTCTTACATCCTCTGCGAAAACGGGGGCACGCAACAGGAACTCACTCGGTATTGTCGGATACTGAGCCATGACGCAAAAAAAAAGAAAATTGTATGGAATTTGTGTATCAAATCGTAACGTAACATAGTCGGGGATTTTTACTAGATCGGCTAATTACGTGTAAAAGTTACAAACCGAAACACAGAAATATCGCTATCCGAAGCAATCGGAACGTGATTGACGACGACAGGTCGTAACAACAACAAAAAATTTGATCTATATTTAACATTGGAACGCGATGGACTGACACAAATCGCAAATGAAAATTGAAAAAGGCGGTTACGTTCCGTACGACTGAATGAAGCGACTTCCTGTGATAAATACTCGATTATCGGAGCTTACGGTCGGTTCTACTATTATACATCCGTGCTCGCACGTATCTGGATTTTTGTACCGAAGGGACAACTTAAACGTAAGGGGCAACCAAACACAATCGTGTTGAAGAAGAGGGTGGTAGTCATCGCGTCATCATCGCTTCGCGGAGCGAGAGACAGCAGATGTGGGAGGTAAACGCGATATACAGCAAGTCATTGAAAATAACTCAGACGAAAACGTCTTTACGAAAACTGGACAGGTCTTACGTCAAAAGTGCCAGTTAACCTAACCCGACCTAAGTGCATCTTGTAGAGAATTAAAAATGCAACATCGGTTGACTTGTAATATGGGAACGAAAAACTTAATATTCAACGAGTTAGGAGCCTCTGAAAATAAAGATGAAGTAAATTCTTACTATTCGCAAAGTGTATCGCAAAGTTTATCGCAAAGTTTTTGGCAAAGTTTTTGGCAAAGTTTATCGCAAAGTTTATCGCAAAGTTTATCGCAAAGTTTTTCGCAAAGTTTTTCGCAAAGTTTTTCGCAAAGTTTATCGCAAAGGGCCAACATAGACGCAAAGGACGTCGCTTCATTGATAAGGGGGTATCACAAAGCATCATAATGTCATCTTGCTATTTCTACACACATGGTACATTAGTGCTATTTAAATCAGTGTATTATCCTAGGGGGCATTTTTGAAAACCATCGGGGTACCAGTGCAGCCGTTAGGTCCTACGGGATCGTAGACCATAACGTCGTTCTAATAGTGGTGGGGGTGGGGAAGGCGCGCACCGGGTCGACACTCAACGCGGACGACCGGGGCGCCTGTGAGTGAAAGTCGGTTCGACTGTCTCCGGCGGCCTTGCCGCGAGGCGGGCCTCACTTTGGCGTGGCGCACGTGGAGTTTCACTCGGACAGGGGGGCATTTTTCTAGCTGGTTTCGGAGGTCGACCACGGCGACGCGGCACCGGGTCGGTACTCACCGGGTTCGGAATGGCTGGTTTCGACCGAGGGCTACGAGGGTTTTCGTGCGTGTTAGTCGACACGGTTCGGTCGTTTGCAGAGTGACTTCCTTCGTCGGGGGCGTGATACGGTTTCAGATCTTTAATATGGGCCCTTGGGTTCCGACGACTCTCGGGGTCGTCGAGCTCAAAGACGACGGGAGAGATTACCCGCAGAATACGATGGGGGCCACTAAATTTGGGCGCGAGTTTGGCCGCGAAATTTTGAATCCCCGACGAAAGGAAACGGATGCGACGTAGTACTAGGTCACCCACCTGGTATCTTACTTCTCGGTGGGACCGATTATAATACTCTGCTTGGCGCGTCGCATCGCGCTCAAGATTACGATGTACCCAATCGTGAATTAGCGGTAGCCTCCTTATTCGATCACGCCAGAACTCCGGATCCTCAGGGAGCGTGAGCGGAGGAGGGGGGAGGTCAGTACGCAAATTCCTAATCGCTACCGGGTTGCGACCGTAATTAAGAAATGCGGGAGTCATCTTGGTCGATGACTGGACCGCGGTATTCAAAGCGAATGTCAATTCCTCAAATTGCACATCCCGGTCGCGATGATCATGCGAGACGAACGTACACATCATCGTCTTGAGGGTTCTATTACCCACACAGCACGAAACGTTGTGGCAACGTTGCCGCAACGAAATTTGGCAACTTTTTGAAACGGAGTCAAAATTAAGTCAATCGAGTTGCCGGAACGTTGCCGGGACGTTGAAATGTCCGCTTTTAAAAGAAAATAATACCGCTAAATTGTTGCCAGAAAGGAGTGTGAAAGTGGCAGCAACGTTGCCGGAACTGTTCTCGTGTTGAATTTAAAAGAAAGCAATACCGCTAAATTGTTGCTCGAAAGGATTTAGAAAGTGGCGGCAACGTTGCCGGAACTGTCCCTGATGTGAAAGTAAATGCTTCCTATAATAATTACCGATATTATTAACTCGACGGCATCGTTGCGGCAACGTTGCCGAGCATAAATTTCACACCAAAACAATAAATGGTCGTTATCGCATGTTATGCAATACATCCGAATATCATAGTACTCATCTACTAGGCATATGTGTGTGTGTGTGAGAGAGAGAGAGAGAGAGAGAGAGAGAGAGAGAGAGAGAGAGAGAGAGAGAGAGAGAGAGAGAGAGAGAGAGAACATTCATGCACCTATACACTAATACTATCAGTCCTATCTATATACTATTAGACTTCTAACCTATCTTAGAGACGAAGAACTCGGGGATATATACGAATCTGTGTCGGTCCCGTCACTTGCGGATATTTCAAGCTCTTTTTATGCGCCATCAGGTGTGCGATTTCTGAATTAGCATGCAACTTTCCTGCCCACTTGTCAGCAATGTTGCGGCAACGTTGCCGAATATGTATTTTTCCGTTCAGTATATCATAATATGATTATGACCGGAAAAAATATTCGGTAACGTTGCCGCAACGTTGCTGACAAGCAGGCAGGCACGTTGCCTTCTAATGCAGAAATCGCAAACCTGAAAGCGCATATGAAGAGGTTAGAATATATATTTATTTGAATACGTTGAATGCAGGCGCTATTTAGCACACGCAAATAAAAATAAAGATACATCGAAGTGACAGTGGAAAGTAACTACAAGCATTGTGCATAAGTAACAGTGCGAATGGTCACGATAATTTTCATTTTAAAAATATTACTCTAAAAATAGTCGCTATGTAAAATGATAAATCCGTGTATTTATAATAATTAACCACGCTTTATGATTTATAATTATTATTTTGATGTTACTCCAAAATGTTCTTTCGAAAAAAATAAGGAAAATCTTGCTGCATATATTGTTTGTTTCAATTTTCAGAAATGGAAAAATAGTAATTTTCGTTACAAGGCCGTAAAATCTTAATTTTTTCACTTACTTGCATTGTACATCAGAACTTGGAGCGAAGTTTTTCTCGCTTTTTTATAGGCAGGAGTGCCCTTAATAGATTTTTTTGGAAAGGATGGAGGTTGGTTTCGACTATAGAGAATTGGAAAATTTTTTGGTTTTATATAATACTTTTTTGAACACGTAACACGTATTGCTGAATTTCATTCACGTCGGGAAGGCGAGAAACAGAAATATTGGTCGTCGTTAATCTATTTTTTTTATGGAGGGTCATGCACATGTTTGAACGTTTTGGATCCACAATTTCTGGGACATTACAAAATTGGTAAAGACAAGCTTGACAGTAGTTAATGTTCTAGCATTGTGAAATGTCCGTGATTTCATACGAGACAGAAAATTAAAAAAAAAATAGCATTTTTTATACGTCATAATTATCTTTATTTACAATTTATTCAGTTATAACAGAGCTACAGCAATTATAGCAGCTCATGCATACAATGATCCGAAATTAGAAGATAAACATTTATACAATGTTAAAAGGTTTTATATTCAAATTTACATCTATTCTTAATAAAATTCTAAACCGTTACACCAATAGTCCAGTCATTGTCGTAAATACGCAAAAGCGAAGTCTATTATATCGCACAACATACATAATTAAGGATTTAGAAGGTTCCAAAGTGTAAAATCATCCCGTTTTTATACTCGATTTTTTTACTTATGTACACATAACATACAGGCAGAATATTACACATACATGTGTAAAATAGGATAAGCAACAAAATTTGTTTGGTAAGGGATTTTAAAAATTTTGGCACGTATTTCGTCATGTGACCATTCTTGAATTGGAATATCATCTGTTTGACATACATCAGTTACTACGTGAATATTTAACACTGTCGACGCGCAAGGTAAGTCAAAATAACTACTACATTTTGGTAATTCTTGTCCTATTACGTACACCTTATTGTCGAACTGACAAATATTCAACACTTTGACAATTGAACCGCAATTTAGTAAAACACAATTATCTTTGTTATTTCTTATGTCGATGTGCATACCTTTGAACTTTAAAATCTTATACTGAGTTTGGTGCCGCCGCTTGTTACTTTCAATACCGCCGTAGTGCATTTTTTCAGTCTTAGCGTATTCCTCATTAGAGTTATATTCAAAATTTGAGTCATATAGTTCTGTTAATCTTCGAGCGATTTGCTGCAATGGTTTTTCACTTTTCCTGAGAAGTTTTTTTAATGTACAAATATAACTTTCGAATGGGAAAGCCGAAAAATGTTCCAAAGGTCCAAATCTTTTCACATCCGTTGCTAAGTGCAAAAGATTATGAACATTGAATGACATATTTTCTGTACCATAAAGTTTCTGGTATTCGTGTACAAAAATATTTAATAATTTATCTGCGTAATCTATTACGTTATTATCCGAGACATATAAGGTACTAGTTAGTAAGGTAACTGCTACGTGCAGTGTAAGGAAATGATAATACACCTCATCTCGCAATATACCCTTTAGAACTACAGGACCGATATACAATAAAAAATGGCGAAATTCGGTTGCTTTTCATAATTTCAAGAATTCGAGGGCTCTACATCGCCTGGTGAACCCGGTAGGCAAATATAATTTGACATTTTCTATTCTTTTTGAAACTTCATCGATCTGTATTGCAGATAATTTATAGGAAGTTTTTTTCTTACTTTGACCTATCCAAAGTTGCAAAAGTTTTTTCACTACGCCAAGGTACAATAAATGCATAGGATCCAATGGAACTTTTGAGACGAGACCTACGCGAGGAAGTTTATTAAGAACTGTCTCACCATGCTGATATTCATTTAGATACTTTAAAGTATTGAATTCTGAGTCCGTTCTTAGAGGTGAAGATACTGGAGAATATGGAAAACAAACTGATTGGTAGAATTCACCCTCAACTGTGCATTTAGTGCAACTTTGGTAACCGCTATGGTGTTTCGTATTCAAGATGAAAGCTTTTGCAGGTGCATCGCATATAAATCCATCGATTTCAAAACTGAAATGTCTACCACCATAGTTGTAACCATCATTTAATAAGATGATTGCCTCATTTACAAAATCTTTCAGAAAAATATCCGATTCTTTAAGTTTTGAAACTCCACAATAAATCCCTATCACATGCACATCTTTTAGCAATGCGCTGTCTCTGCACATAATAGGCAACACAGATTTCTCAGACGATTTACCCACAATGGGAGCACCGTCAACGTTAATAAGTATAGTGACTGAAGTAAAATTATGATTTAAATTTAACCTATTTTTTATAATTTTTTCCACGACATTAGGTAATCCAAAATGGTAATATTCTCCAGTACCCATTACAACAACTGGTGTTACACGAGGAGTTTTCAATAACGTTCGCGCGTCTTTTGGGAGTTCGGCATCTGGTACATGATTATTTAAAATTGATAATAAAGCATTTAAGTGTTTATGAGGAATTTTTGATTGTTTGGCAAAATTTGTTATATCAGTTTTTAAAGATTTTTCTGTTAATGAGCCTCCCTCAACCGATTCCAAACTACACTCCGAAATTACGTTCTTGGAAGAAAGTGTTTTAAATGATTCCATTGTATATAATGATGTAGTGTCACTATCTTCATTAATACTCTCTGCTTCTGAATCACTATAACGATATTCTTCGTCCGAATCAGACTGGCTCATGTTTAAATTATTCAGTTCAGGATTTGCTTGATTTGTGCTAGTGCTCTGGGTATTTGTACTATTATTACAGATGTTATTAATCTCTACAACTTGACTGAAGGTATTGATCGGAACATTGCTTTCAATTGGAAGACTTGTGTCTTCCTCAACATTTTTCATATATGCTTCAACTTTTTGATGTACCAATCGTCGGATGTGCCTTTTGGAGTAGCCTGTTATGGCGCAGGTATCCATTCGGTGCTTTTTCCCATAATATCTACAAATATTATCGAACAGAAAAGATGAAGTAAATACTAAACTATGAAAAATATTAAAAAATGTTTAATAATGGACCGGACAGGAAATATGTTAAAAATGGCTCTCACAAGGTGACGGCCAAGCTGGTATATCACGGATTCGTTTTAAAAAATTGAGGTGATTCTTTGAGGTAAAAAATGAGGATGTGTTTCGCCGTTTTACTCCATAGAACCCCGATAAAAAAAAAAGAAAAAAAAAAAAAATTCCCGCAAAAAATAAATTATTTTGTTATTATTATAAATAACAATATATTTTAGACTGTTGATATCTATTAAAACTTTTTTTTTAACTAATGAAAAACAGTAGTTAAACAATTTTTATCTACTGTAAAAGTACATAGAAATAACATGTATTAGAAAGAAGTTATTCGCTTGACTATTCTTCCTATTTTATCATGTATATTATAAGAGAGATAAGTATAAGATTTTATGTATTTATTTTATTAAAGGATTATTGTTTATTTCTTGATATAATTAAATAATTTAATAAGTTATATTTTCTTCTTGCATTTAAATTGATGAGTTTAAGGTAGTAAAAAAACTTGAAAAACAATTTTAGGAAAATTTCGAAATTTAAATACTAAAAAATAGTGTATATTTCTGTTATAAAATTGTCCATTCATCTGCAAGAAGATGATTTAATAATTAATGTTCTCTCAATTGTTAAAAAGAGTTTTAATAGATATCAACACTTTAAAATATATTGTTATTTACAATAATAATAATAAACTGGATTTTTTGCGGAAATTTTTTGTTTACCAATCGTGGATCTATGGAGTTAAACGGTGAAACACATCATTTTTTTGCTTCAAAGTATCATCACAATCTTTTTGGAAACAAATCCGGGATATAAAAGCTTGGCCGCTTCCTTGTCAATCGATTTGCTTAATACTGCATTAGTTTTTAGTTTAAGTAATTCTAAAAGAAAGTACCAAGTTGGCAAATTGTGAAATATTAAATGGTTTTCAAATTAATGGTGGATATTTTGAAATATTAGGAATTTTAAATTTCAAACTGAACATTCTTTATGACATTGAGGAAAATTTGAAAAATGGTATTAGTCAATTCAAAGAGTATTCAATTCTCTATCGACATAGGGTATTATATATTATGAATAATTTTATTTTTAATTAATAAAATTAATAAAATATATGAGCCCAAAAGGTGTTTTGAAAATTTCAATCAACATGAATCAATATTTATTAATGCAAATTCATTACAAAAACACACTTCACTTATAATTCTAACCTCAACACGAGAAAAGTATAAATTAAGAAAGACGTAAATGTTTTTTCAAAATTTGGGATTTTTACGAAGCTATCAAAAATGTTCCGGAATAAGAGAAAATAATAAATTTAGGAAAATTTTCGTTGGATTATCATGAACTTCGTTGTTATTTTTAAGGCGTTCGTGTATGTTGGAATTTTCCGTAAAGGACCCGAATTTGATGCCATAGATTCATTTTAAATTTAGGTTTTTAGTGTGTAAATTACTATTTATTGACTGCCGTGACTATAGTATCCCCATAACCAAAATTTTGAATTTAACATTTGTACAACAAAAATAAATACAATTACGTTGAAATAATTAAACATACCACATTCTCTACAAATTCAGCACTTCAATTTGTTCATCAGCAACATTTATTTAAATTCATCACTAATTTTATTACCTTTGAATTCTTTTTTTTGTGATTTTGAAATTAAAAATTATAAATTAACATAAAATTAATAACAGTAGTGAACTTCAGATAAATGGTGCTGTATTTATAAAGAATCCGCTAAGTTTAATTATTTCAACTCAATTGTATTTATCAAAGAGTTATAAAAGAAGCTAAATTTTTCTTCGCAAATACATTTGGCTAAGAAAATACGTTTGTAGAGAATTTTCACCAGGAAATAATTGTTAAATTTATGTTGTACTTATACGCATTAGCAACTTTCTTTGCCTCCATAGGTTAAGAAATATCGTACAGGTGGATCTTATTTCTCTCAGTAAGTGTCGATTAATATATGACGTAATTGTATTGATGAAATTTCGAAGCGGTATGTATGTCGAATTCTTAATCAATTTCGATTAAATATCTTATTGACGTTCTTGACGTTTTGCAACCATTTAAAAAAAGTTTAAATTCGATAATCGAAACTAGAATGTCAATTGTTTAAATTTACTGTCAAACGTCAATTCACATACGTCACCAAGCAACTTTTTTAAAGAAAATTGACCAGGAGTGTTGGCGAAGTTTCACGATATGTTTCGCGTTGTGGAATTTTCCGACGGGATCTGTGTAGTTCCAGAATCGTGGATCACAAAGGAGGACGGAGAACTCGAGTCGTACTGGCCACCATACGGCAATCAGCTCAAAATAAATGCTGCTGTGCAGCACAGAGAACAGCCCACGGATAAGTGGATAAAATGTACCGTATTGAAAATTTACGGGGAATCAGGTAATTTTAATCGGCTATTTATTATATAATTCTTTGTGAAATATATAGTGATCATCACTAAAAAAAATAATCTCTTATTATAACCAAAAAATATCACTACTTTTAAATGAAATTTGGTATAGTCTTTCAAATTTACATAAGAAGTGACATAAATTATTGTATTATTTTAAAAGTATTTTCATGTGGAATAGTAATAATAAACATTTTTTGGTCAAATTTTTTCAATATTTTGTGAGAAACTAGCTGGATTTTCCAACTTACATGAAAGAAATATAATCCTTTTCTTAGAGTACATTTCGATACATGTTTCGATAATTTTAGATGTAATAAAAACAAGACTAATTAGAAAAGGACGCACTTATGCGATTTACATTTGCTAAATTTAAGAAAATGTAACAATGTTAAGACTGTTTTTTTTCTTTGTTAGACGAATACAAGGACGCAATCGCGAAGATGAAATTGGCTCAAGATGAGTCCGAAATTGAAAACTTAAGTTCGGATGGCCGAAAAAAGATGAGGCGTAAAATGGCCAAACGCAAGACATCCATCGATGACGAGAGTAATTCATCCGCTGATGAAAAAGTGTCTGACGTGAGGCTACCAACTTTTCCCAAAGTGCCACGAAGTAAGAATACTTGTTGATATGAAAAATCGTTTTCCAAGAGAAACATATCTCATGTTTCAGACATTCACAGGTTAAAATTAATGAACATATTATGTATAACATTCTTAAGAATTTTTCTTAAAAATTTTTAGTACCATCAAGTGCACAGAAATTAAAAAAAAATGAAGTGCCTGTGCGCGGGGACGACGACGGGGTATTGGTCAGCAATGAAATTAATCGTAAGTTTGTACGAGGGGCTTCGCAAAAGTTATCATTTTTTATTAACACTTTAAACGGCGGTGGGAAGTATACTCACCACCTCTATTTCTTTGAGGTGGTGAGTATACTTCCCCAGTGATAACCCCAGTTTCTTATATGATACCAATACTAACTAACTTTTCTTATACTCATTAGTAATATACACTTCTGTATTATTTTGCAATAATTATACATTCTACAATTATTATTAAACAACCAATGGCGAAGAGTATCATTTCTAGTTTAACTGAACCCCTGAAAGATTTAATTGAAAGCCAAAATTATTACATATATATTTGATATTATTAAAAAATCAAATTCAGAAAGAAGAATGTCCACGACCTAATAAACTACACACACACACACACACACACACACACACACACACACACACACGCGCGCGCACACACACACACACACACACACACACACACACGCGCGCGCACAAATATGATTAGAACTATCATGTAGGTCGGTTTCGAAAAATTTAACCGAAAGCCATTTTCCTATCATTGTCTGCGTGGTCCTTTGAAACAAACGCGTTTTCGTGAAAATTTATTACATGTATTTTTAATAAATGAATATCTATTAGCAGCTCCAGTTAAAACGAAACCCATCATCAAAAGTGTGGAAATTATCCGTCCAGCAATCGAAACACCGTCCTCAGTCAGAGTTGCAGAACAGGGCGATCCACATCAGACAACGGCAAAAAATACGGATGATGACGAGACACAATCCATAAGTAAAACGCATAAATGTCATTTTTACTCAATTTTGATTCAATTCAGAATATGTAATTCCTCAAAATGTAATATTCGTAACTTTATTTTAATAATGTAAAATTAATGTATTGTATTCAACTGTGTCGTACGTATGTACGTTAGGGTCCGTTTTTTGTTTCCTAAAGTATGCTTAAGACTTTACGACCTTATAGCAAGTGCTTATTCTCGGACCGACCTGGACCCTACTAGGTTGCACATGGAAGGAATGAATTGGTTGGCCCAACCGATTTATACCAATTCGCTTTATGTGCTTAGATACTATTGATAAATTGATAGGAAAGACTATGTCCAGTTAATTGAGATGACTTTTTCATTGGTTGGTTCTATTGCAGGTCTCCCACACCATAATATCATGGCGCAAAGGGAAAAGCATTGGTTCTGGCAACAAATTAGTTGGTTAGTCCAACCAACTGAGTTTGTTACGTGGGCTATTTTCTTATTTCTTCTAACCAACTCCGGATGGTAGTCAAAAGTGTAATATGATACATCTTAGGTGTAATCAATTAAATCATTGACTCAACCAAAAAATATTCAACCGATTCATACTTGATTCTCCTTACCAACTCGTTATTTCCGTGTACAATCCTGCCCCAGAGACTATAAACGACCTCTTAAAGTGCATATTGTACGGAGATGAAGAAAAAAGGACATTCGATCATTAACCATAAAATGTTGTATCAACTACCTTTTTATCTGTTTCTTCTTCTTAATCTTCATTTTTTACAAAAATTATATCATCTAAACTCCTTTTTTATCCTCTTTATAAAATTCATATCAATCTAGCGAAATAGAAAATATTTATAACCTACACTCAAAAATGATTTTCATGAAATAATTTCATCAAATTAATAAAGGCTGGCTGCTAGCATATTGTACCTAGCATATACAAACGAATCTTGAAGATAGATTAGATATCTTTCTCATAATCGTGCAAAAATAAGTAATGAGAAATAAATTAATTAAATTCTACCAGACAGGAGAAGCACATTAACTTATTGAATATTTGCAGATGAAATAGAATCAAATGACGCACAACATCAAAATTCAACTTTGGACAGACGTGAACCTGAAACTGTGAACAACGTCGGGAAAATTGAAAGTAAATATAATTGAATTAATAAGATCGAATCATTCTTATTTTTCACTTTTCGTGATATATTATTTAAAAACCATAAAAAATGAAATAAAATAAGCCTGGAAGCAACTAAATACCTTAAAAATTGAGAAAATGATGCGTGCCATGGTACAATTTCAAATAAGATCCTGTGGGGGTGAGTTTCGAAAGTATCAATCATCGCGATTTAGGGGTTGTTCACGAAGGCGCCACCGAATTTTTTAAATACGAACTGATTCGTCTTTGAATAAGTTTCAAACCATGCATTATTTTAATTAGGGTTGAGTGTCGTAGATCACAGAAATCGTGCTGTAGGGATTGTTATCTAAGCCACTACTTTCGCTTTGAGACACTATCAAGTTCATGCAATGTTACTAATAAAATATAATTTATGTGTTTTACGTATAAATCGTAGTACCTGGTCAGAAACCAATATTCAGGGGTGGTTTTATCAAACTTCCCTTCATCTGATTGTGTGACTCTTACATTTTTGTTTAAAATTTTCAGTATTTCCCCGCTTTTCATTCCATATGTATTTCACAGCTGTCATCCTCTTCGAGGCTTGTTTTCCTTACCCCGTATGCATACCTTTTATAAAAACGTTGTTACATAAAATATTCGTAAACACCACGGGGGGTGAGGACTATAACAACTCTTGCGATGTTCTCATCACTCGTTTTCGATTCATAGGGGGAATGTTTTTCATAAGCCGAAATTCTTCGTCCCCTTGGTACATAATATACTATTTTGTTTACAACATTTTAAAGGTAAAAAGATTCAAAATTCGAGATATCAATTCATCGTTTATAGTTAAGGAGGACGCATAATTTTCTTTTTAATGAAAATGACTAATGCTTAATAAAAATCTTTTTTATCAGAATTTATTGCCGACAGCCTGCATATAGGTTCATTATGTTTTTATTAGTGCCAAGTATTTATCTCTCCCATCAAAAATTTTGAAGGAGTCCGGTATGAATTTCCAAAGTAGTCATAATAAACAACACTGTTTTGTATATTTACTATTGAACTTCATTTAATTTCTGAACATTTTTTGTAGAAATGTTGCAACAAGTTTTAAAAAATCAGGCCAAACAGAATGTGTACTTTGAGTCGCGCAGCAACGGAGCTATAGAGGATCAAGACGATGACGATAATACAATTGAAAAAAATTTACCGTGTAAAACTATAGAGAGTCTTGTGCAAATGAGCAATCACGTAGGAACTGACATCAATTTTGCTAAGCAAATGGTACGAAAAAAATATATAATTCATACGATAAAAAATGATGTATTATACTTATAAAATTGAAACAAGTTTTGGCTTTTTAATGGTCAAACAAATTAAAAATAATAAAATTTTACACGGAGGAAAATGACTTTAATGAAAAAATTTTTTCTACGGGCAAATGGAGAAATATTTTTTGAAAGAATTAAATTTATGAAATGGGAGGGAGATGGCTTTAACAGAAAAATTTTTTAAAAAAGGGACTAAATAAAAGGTAAATAGAATAATATAGGGGAAAAAAAAAAACTTTAACGTTTCGACCCTGATGTGGGTCCTCTTCAGAAAGGTATTGACAACCAGTGTAAGGTGCCTGTATTTATACTATTTACAAGAACAGGGGATGAGAATGTGTTTGTGTGTAGTACCGAGAAAATATGGGAAATTACGTTAATTTAATTTGATTTCAATTTGCTTATGAAGAAGTATTAATTAACGAACGGATGATAAACTTCTGGAAGTCTTGATACTTCAAATCTGATATTCACATTATTTTTCTCTTTTTTGATAAAAAAGATTTCCAGATTTGATCTTTTTTTCCAGTTTTTCTCTTTAGCGAGAATTTTTGTATTACTGTAATCAAAATCGTGACCCGTTTCGAAACGGTGTGTAGTTACCGGAATGTTGTTGCAATGTATGGATTTCTTGCAATGTAAGCACGGTATTTTATAGACCACTCCACTTTGTTTTCCCATAGGTAGCATATCTTTTCCTGGTTTAATTTTAGCAATGTTAGTTTTGAAAGGTGTAGAAACTACTCGAATGTTTTGAGATTTGAAAATTTTTGCTAAATTTTCTGTGAGCCCCTTAATATACGGGAAACTTACCGTTTTACTAGGTACATTACTATTGTTCGTTCCGTTGCTATTATTTGAATTTAAATGTTGGAGACGGTTTTTTATACACCGGTTAATTAATGCTAGGGGGGGGGGGTAGCCATTTTGCGATAGAATTTTTTTAATGATATTTAAATTTTTCTTATGAAAATCAGTCGATGATAATTTGATGGCACGGTCAATTAAGCCATAAATCATGCTTATTTTGTATGACATATGATGATGTGGGTTAAAGTGGAGGTATCTACCAGACCACGTTGTTTTGTGGTACCAATCATGCTTTAGACTTCCATCTTCCTGGATTAAAATGCTTGTATCCAGAAAGTTAATTTTTTTATTGCTCTCTCGCTCAATTGTATTTAATTCTTTCAAAAAATATTTCTGCATTTGCCCCTTGAAAAAAAATTTTCTTTAAAGTAATTTTCCTCCGTGTAAAATTTTATTATTTTTAATATGTTTGACCATTAAAAAGCCAAAACTTGTTTCAATATTATATCATTCAATATTTATGGTCGATACTTTTTCAAGATGTATTATACTTCTTTCTCAATTCCTTCAGATTATAGAATTAAACGATCCTATAACCCCGTTGAAAACGTTGAAAATAATTATATTAAATTTGGTTAATTAGATTGTCATTAAAATGAATCAGACAGATGAATCATTTTCTATTTTTTGCTATATTTTGTCCTCAAAAATATGTTATAAGTTTTTCAATGTCCACCATATTATTGATTCAAATATTTGGTTCACAAATACTTGTCTTTGAAAAAATTTTGTGAAAAAATTTGTGATTTGTATTAAAAATTCCCACCAGAGTTTTTGCATCACAACATCGAAAAGGAATAGCTTTGTTTTTGAGAGATAGTTATGGTGACCCCTGTACGTGTTTACCGAACTTTTTGTGTGTGTGTTCTAGGATTAATGTCCAAAGATATCTAAATAGCTAAATTAATAATGCTGCATGATTTATAGAGAAAGTATTTGAAGACCCATCAAGGACGGTCACCACATGTATCAACGCGAAATATGATGGCTGCAACAATGACCGATCAATTGGCAGTGCAATACACTTACCATGGACGCCGACAAAAACAACCACTAAAGGATTTGGCGTTGATAAAAATGATAATTGGTATATGCTGTTTTCCGTAAGGGGTTCTTTATAAATATTAATAACCCATAATAACCTCGAAGGTACTGGATTTTACCAATTTTGGGGCCACTCATAAGAATGGCGTTGAGCAAATTTAAAAAAATCTGAAGTTTATATATAATTTTTTCATTTATACATATATAAAAAACAATTTTCATTCGCAATATTTTTTCAATAAATATCGAGTTTTCGGAATGATGTCGGGTTTCGAATAAGGTAAAATATTTTTCAGATAATTTTTTAAAACTAAAATATTTCTTATTTTATTGGCTACCGAATAAACGACTTCGGGTAAATTCTGTTGCTAGGAAGTAGTTAAAAATAGATTCAGAAGTTATGCATTAAATAGCAGGTTAACCAACGTGAACCTGTCATACCTCAAACCTGCAATTCAATTCATAATTTCTGAATTTATTTTTAACTACTTCCTAGCAGCAGAATTTATTCAAAATTACTTATTCGGTGGCCAATAAGATAAGAAATATTTTGATTGTAAAAAATTATCTGAAAAACGTTTCTAGGTCCTAAAGATCGGCGCAAAATTGTCTCGATTTTCAGCCTATCCCGCGCGGAAAATAAAAATATCTGAGATATATTCAGTTGTAATACCCCAAGACCTTCGAAATTATCGAATATTTCCGATCGTTGATACGCAGGGAAACATGAGGGAAATATACGATTAATTTCGAAGGTCGAGGGGTATTCGGAGGATTATTTTTCTTATCGCGATTTTGGCGCAATCGGCGTGCGATATTTCCGACCATGCGACAACTTCACGTTGGAAATCGCTCCATTTTCATCTAGCCTATTTGAGACTTTGTGTCAAATTTATGGAAAATAATTGACAGGCTAGAGGGAAATATTCGCTTTGATAATACCCCTGCTGGCAGGGAAATAATCAAAGCAACACTCGATGTGAAGTTGTCGCTAGGCCGCGAATACTGAACGCCGATTGGACGAAATCGCGGTAAGAAAAATAATCAGATATACGATTTTGTCCGAAAATATATATTGGGCCAGAATTTTATATCTGCGATATATCTGGATATATCTAGAGATATATCTCAGATATACGATTTTGGCCGAAAATATATATTGGGCCAGAATTATATATCTGGATATATCTCTGGATATATCTTACGATACTTCTTTTTCGTGCGGGGTATTTCCACGCTCTAAGGCCCTTAAGGTGTTTTACCATCAAAATATAATAAAATTATCCAAAATCTACATGTACATGTACATATCTAAAACTAAGAACTGGTCGGAGCTGCCGAATGGTCGGGGCTATCGCAGACTCTCTCCTAAGAACTTATTTTTATATATTTAATACTTTACAATAATAAATTTGTTATCATGAATAATATTAAGGGGCCTCGAGCGCCAGAGGCGACGAAAAGGCGAGAAAACTTTGCCCCGTGATTTTGGAAAAGTCCGATGCAATTTTTCTGATTTTTTATTATGAATCGATTTTTTATGATGAGGTGTGGGAGGTGAAGTAGTATGGGAAGCATCGATAGGTAGGAAGTATGAAAAATCAAGCCTTAGAAGAGAGAGCTTTATGCCGCGCGCTTCTCTCTAAATCTGAATTAGTCAAAAACTACTAATGAAAGAGTGAAAATTCGGTCACTAATTGAATTAGTAATAATTTTTACTAACAAATAGTCAAAAATTACTAATTTTTAGTCAAATTCTACTAATTCATTAGTCATATTCTACTAATTCATTAGTCATATTCTACTAATTCACTTTAGTAAAAAAATGTAAACAAATAAAATTACTAATTTGAGGTTAGATGAATTTGACTAACAATTAGTAGTTTTTGACTATTTGTTAGTAAAAATTGTTACTAATTCAATTAGTGACCGAATTTTCACTCTTTCATTAGTAGTTTTTAACTAATTCAGATTTAGAGAGTTCATGTTAGACAGAGACAGAGAGAGAGAGAGAGAGAGAGAGAGAGAGAGAGAGAGAGAGAGAGAGAGAGATAGAGAGAGAGTCCGCCTCAAAATTTTGAGGCTTGATTTTTCATAGTTCCTACCGATCGATTCTTCCCATACCACTTTACCTCCTAGTCCTCATCATAAGGAATCGATTCATAATAAAAAATCTGGAAAAGTACAGCGAACTTTTCCAAAATCACGCAGCAAAGTTGCGTCAGAAACCGGTCGGGCGCTCGAGGCCCCTTAAGTAATTGACAGAATAACAAAATATATAATAATGTATATTATTTTAGGTGTCGTTACGCATTTGAGTCCACCATACACAAGAGATTCCACTATTGAATCTATGCAGAAGTGGCTAAAAGAAGCGAAGAAGAGGATTGCAAGAAAGGGAGGATCGCAAATTTGAATCTGGGATAATTCCTATTACATTTCCTTTTATGTTTTCATTTAATAGAATTGCATCTTCGACAATAAATTTATATTGAAACTGCTTATATTGGCATGGCACAATTGAGGCACTCGATTCTATAATCGGTCTCACACTCGAAACGACTGATCGTAAGTCGAAACGTCCGTTTCGCAGTTATTTGCATTTATCTCGTTTTGCTTAGTAGATAGCAATTTGCTGCCCATGACAAAGTTGTAGGTATTGAAAATTCCTTTAATTTGAGCTATCACTCGTTTCTATTCGATGCAAATTGAGTCCAGGGGAGCCCTCGGAAGTAAGACATACCTATCGAAGGCTCCCCTGGATTCAATTTTCATCGAATCGAAACAAGTAAAAGCTCAAATTGAAGGTATTTTTAATACCTACAAGTTTCTCACGGGCGGCAAATTGCTACCGCTATTAAGCGACACGAGATAAATGCAAATAACTGCGAAACGGACTGTTTCTACTTACGATCAGTCTTTTCGAGCTCGAGACCGATTATAAAATCGAGTGCCTCAATTAAAAAAATATAGAAAAGTATTTTCTTTAACTCTCCGAGGCCAAACTGGCTAAATCCTACAATGCCCGCACGTTTGCTGATCTTACAAATGTATTTTTTGAAAATTCGCGGGCATGATATTCTCTGACTGTAATTCTACTGCAGTTCGAGTCGCTTCTCACGTAATGAGCAATAGCGGTAGAGTGTCATTCGAAGTCGATCATAATTTGCAAGGAATTTTTTTTTCTTTATAGTAAGGTAAATGTCCCGATTAATGTCCATATAAGATTTTTTTGGAAGAAAATTAACGAAAATATAACTATAAATCACTCCAAATATAAAATAATTTGTTTAGTAGCAAAGTTCAACTCATGCTTAATCGATAATGATGACTGCCGAAACATAATTTATGTTCTTTAAATATTTAAAACATGAAATAAAAAAAAGTAAAATTGTCCCTATTAATGCCCATTCAATTTTTCCTAGTCCTTATTAGCGACCACTACAATTTGTTTTTTTTAAATTCAGATATTATTTTTGATACGATAATACTTACATGAAAATGTAATAAGTTCAGCTTATTCTTAATCGATAGTGATGACTTGCGAAAGTTAATTTATGTTTTTTTAATAATTAAAACACGAAATAAAAAAAATGAAAATTGTCCCTATTAATGTCCATTCAATTTTTTCTAGTCCCTATTAGTGACCACTATAATTTGTTTTCTTTACATTTAGATATTGTTTTTGATATGATAATACTTACATGAAAATGTTGCTAAATAAGTTAAGAATCTAATACAACTTTTTATTTATGATTAATTTAAAAGATTTGTTTATAATTATAAGAAAATATACTAATGGTCACTAAATCGGGACACGGACATTAATCGGGACATTTACCTTATTCGATTTAGTAATACACAAGTACATTCGACAATTTTTTGAAGATTGTAAATGATCGTGTACGTACGTCCGCGTGAAAAGGGCATAGTTGGCCAGTTCTAAATTCCAAGATATTTGCGATTTATTGAAAATGAAGCGAAAAATTGTTTATTGTTTATTATGAAACTATAGGGTCTCTAGAGTTGAATGGTAGGTTTTTTGTTTCTCTAACATCACTAGGAGTTCAAAATATCGTTAAAGAGGGAAAGAAAACAGAAAAGGGACCAGAAAAAAAGACATGTTAATATATAAATTTTTAGTGAGAAAAACATGTGAATTGTTTACAAGTTGCATAAATGCTGTTTTTTTTTCCTCTTACAATAGCGTAAAAATTAATAAGGTAAAGTGGGGTGTTGTGTGCCGGGTTTTGTATTTGGACCATAACTTTCTCAAAAATGTAATCTATGATAAATTTTGAACCTATAAAATTTTCTATTTCATGTTGAATCAAGGACATTTTACAAGGCGACATCGTTATCAGTCTTTGCATTGGTCTTTCATTTTCTCATGTTTGTCTCATGAAAGGGGAGCCATCGACTGGAGCAAGTGTACAAGATGGAAATTATTAATACCTTGATCTGGACACTATAGCATTATAGAAATTGAAAGTTTAGCGCCTACTATGTTGTGCGTATCAACATTATCTACTTCATCAGCTGTACGAAAATTATATTGTTAACGGTTTAATATTCTATTGACAATTTATCAAAATTAAAAGTGCTATATGTAAGACTTTTGAAAATTCTCTGTGTCTTGCATCGTCTACTTTTCGACATTTGATGTTTGACTCTATATATATTCGATCATAAGTGTGTGAATTCACAAACATTGACTGCATTATATTGATAATGATAGTGAATAAATCTACCTTGTAACAACTTCATTGTATTTATTTATGTTAAAAATTTGGACGCTTTCCAGAATATTTCCTCGCAATGAAAATACGGGACATATATATATTCGGTAATATGTGACAAGTGATCGAAATAATTATCACGTAGCTGGAAATATGTTTAAAGATGAATGGAAATAGAGAAAGCGTTCGAATGATGGAACATACATGTGTCGGTGTGTACATATATCCTAATAGCCGTTTTTTTTATAAAGTGCAGTAATTATAAAAGTTTTTTCGGTACCATACCCGTAAAATCCGATTTTGCGGACTGATTTTAGTCCTTTAAACTGAATTTTACGGACTCGATGTAGACACTGAAACAGTATCTGTGCGGTCACCCTTACGGACCCAAAGCAGATCGAAAAATCGAATTTTTACGGCTATCAGTACCGAAAAATAATGTTCGTCACAAGGCCGTAAACTGAGATTTTACGGCCTTGTAACGAAAATTACTATTTTCCCATTTGTGAAAATTGAAACAAACAATATGTAGCAAGATTTTTCTTATTTTTTCGAAAGAACATTTTGGAGTAACATCAAAATAATAATTATAAATCATAAAGCGTGGTCAATTATTATAAATACACGGATTTATCATTTTACATATCGACTATTTTTAGAGTAATATTTTTAAAATGAAAATTATCGTGACCATTCGCAGTGTAACTTATGCACAATGCTTGTACTTACTTTCCACTGTCACTTCGATGTATCTTTATTTTCATTTGCGTGTGTTAAATAGCGCCTGCATTCAACGTATTCAACTAAATATGTATTTTAACCTCTTCATATGCGCCTTCAGATTCGCGATTTATGCATTAGAAGGCAACGTTCCTGCCTGCTTGTCAGCAATGTTGCGGCAACGTTACCGAATATTTTTTCAGGTCATAATCATAATATGATGTACTCAACGGAAAAATACATATTAGGCAACGTTGCCGCAACATTGCTGACAAGTGGGCAGGAAAGTTGCATGCTAATTCAGAAATCGCACACCTGATGGCGCATAAAAAGAGCTTGAAATATCCGCAAGTGACGGGACCGACACAGATTCGTATATATCCCCGAGTTCTTCGTCTCTAAGACAGGTTAGAAGTCTAATAGTATATAGATAGGACTGATAGTATTAGTGTATAGGTGCATGAATGTTCTCTCTCTCTCTCTCTCTCTCTCTCTCTCTCTCTCTCTCTCTCTCTCTCTCTCACACACACACACATATGCCTAGTAGATGAGTACTATGATATTCGGATGTATTGCATAACATGCGATAACGACCATTTATTGTTTTGGTGTGAAATTTATGCTCGGCAACGTTGCCGCAACGATGCCGTCGAGTTAATAATATCGGTAATTATTATAGGAAGCATTTACTTTCACATCAGGGACAGTTCCGGCAACGTTGCAGCCACTTTCTAAATCCTTTCGAGCAACAATTTAGCGGTATTGCTTTCTTTTAAATTCAACACGAGAACAGTTCCGGCAACGTTGCTGCCACTTTCACACTCCTTTCTGGCAACAATATAGCGGTATTATTTTCTTTTAAAAGCGGACATTTCAACGTCCCGGCAACGTTCCGGCAACTCGATTGACTTAATTTTGACTCCGTTCCAAAAAGTTGACAAATTTCGTTGCGGCAACGTTGCCACAACGTTTCGTGCTGTGTGGGTAACCCTCTCGACTGGGTTGGCCTGGGCGTGGTAGGGGGGAGTCCGAGCGGAAACAATACCCAATTGACTCAAATGCATCTTTACGTGCGAGTTATCGTATTGTTTCGCATTATCCGATAAGAAATACTTTGGGCAACCCCATCTATTTATCACGAGACTATCGAAAGCGGCCATTATAGCCGATCCAGTGGCGGCACGGAGGGGTTTCACTTCTATATATTTCGTGAACATATCCTGGAAAACTACCACGAATTGATTTTGACGCTTACTGGGGGGAAATGGTCCCATGACGTCGGAACTGACTGTCATCCATGGACCTTCGGTCGTTTTCTCACACATGAGTCCCGTAGGGGCCTGCTGGGAGACTTTTTGTCTCTGGCATTCGGGACAACGGGCGACGAACCTCACGACGTCCTGGAAGACGCCGGGCCAGTAGAAGTCTTGGATAAGACGGTGATACGTCTTATCCACTCCTAAGTGGCCGGCTTGCGGACAATCGTGTGCATCACTCAGGGCACGAGCACGCGATTCCGCGGGAAGGACTAGCTTCCAGGCGTCGAGGTCGCTCACCGCAGCTTCTGTAATAGGGTGTGGTCGGTGGAAATATATTCGGTCGTCTTCGATACGCCAATCGGGATATTTCGAAGGGAACTTTCGAATATTCTCCAGTTTCTGAGTATACCACTTATCCTCTGTATCTCCAAGGGCGCAAAGGGCTTCATCAAGGTTCTCATACATCCGCGAAAGAGCATCGGGCACCATTCAGAAGAGCATTCGGCTTTAGTGAGCACACGACTGGCGAAGCTGATCGGGTGCTCATTACCGTCCACCTCTTGGGTGATGACCGCGCCGATCGCGAAGTCACTCGCGTCCGTCTGGATCGTGAAGGGTGCATCGAAATTTGGGCGGCTGAGTATTGGGGTATGGGTAAGGGAGTCACGGAGGGATTCAAAAGCAGACTGCTGCTCCGGACCCCAGACCAAGGGAGTGTTTTTCATCAGGAGTTTAGTTAGCGGGATACGATCTCGCGAAAAGTCTGGGAGGAACCGCGAGTACCACCCCACCATGCCCAGAAAGCGTCGTAGCTGTTTGAGATTAGTAGGGGGTGGAAATTCAAGTACGGGGGCGACCTTGTCCGGATCAGTCTTTAATCCGTCGCGATTCAGTACGAAACCGAGGTACTTCACCTCCTCCCGGAAAAACTCGCTTTTTTCCAAATTTAACTCTAGACCGGCGTTCCGCAGACTGGTCAGGACAAGTTCTAAGTAGCGGAAGTGGCCCTCCTCATCGTCCATGGCGATGATGATATCATCGAGGTACGCGAATACGTGGAGCTCCCACGCGGGATCGATGAGGCGGTCCACCAATCGCTGAAACGTCGCCGGTGCGTTGGTGAGGCCGAAGGGCATGCGCCTAAACTGAAACAATCCGCGACCGGGGACGGCGAAAGCGGTGACGGGCCGGCTGCCAGGCTCTACCCGTACTTGAAAGTACGCCTGGCTGAGATCGGGCGTGGTGATGCACTGGGCACGACTCAACCCCGATAGACTCCGGTCCATCGAGGGGAAAGGATATGCATCTTTCCTCGTTACCTTATTAACGTCTCGGAAGTCGACGCAAAATCGAAACGTCCCATTCGACTTCCGGACAATAACGGGATTGCTCATCCAGGGGCTCGCAGAATGTTCGATGATGCCGTCGGCCAGCATCTCATCGACTGCGTCCTGGGCCACCTTCAACATATAGGGGGACAGTAAACGAGCCTTCCGACGAATAGGGGGATGGCCCTGTACGTCGATGGTGTGCTACCTGAGGCGCGTTACACCGATAGTAGGGGTCCTATTCGCGGGATAATAGCGGTTAAGCAGCCTCCTTAGCCGTGGGGCGGCTTCTTTGGAGGGGGAACCAAGCCAGCGCACTCATCTACTGCTTGGGCCATTAACGGAATACTGGTGTCCGTTAGCGAGTGGGGGTACCTATTCGACTACTCCACGAATTGCTACCTGTATCTAACTTGAGACCGAATAGCCGCATGAAATCCATACCCAATACACAGGCATAATGGATAGGGGCAACCCGCATGTCAAAACTCTTAGTTTGACCTTCGAGAGTCATCGCGAGGGTGACGATACCGTCTAGGGGGACTACCGCCCCATTCGCGACCTTAACCTGTTCTTCGCTGGGTCTCAAGAACTGGGAGACGATCTCGCGACATGCAACCCCTAAATACGATCGCGAAGCTCCCGTATCTACAAGGGCCCTTATAACCTTTTCGTTTAAGGCAAGACGTAAGTGGGGGCGCGGATCGGAGTCTACAATTCCAAGATTATTTTTACGGGATTCTGTTGACGCAGATCTTTTATTTGCTACTAGGGGAGTACGACGGGTGGAAAACCGCTGTACGGCAGCTGAATAACCAGTAAGCGCGGTCTTTTCATCGGCAGCTTTGCTAGCCGTATCCCGCGACTGGAGGGGGCGTGAGGACCGGTGCGCTAGGGGGGGTCTCGGGGACACCGTCCCCCCCTTTAGCAGTTTCCCGACCTTTTACGCGCGCACGCCGGACAGTTATTTGCATCTCGGCCTGGGTAGCCGCAGATGCGACAGAAGTACCCCAATGGGTGGGGGCACTCGCGATACACGTGACCCGACTGTTTGCAATTGTAGCAACGGACGGGATTCCGTGCCGGAGGTGACGGGGTCACCGTGGGTGGAGGTTCCCGTGGTGCCACGTCCACCAGACGAGGTAGCCTTTGGAACGGGGGGTTACTAGAAGTTCCCGAAGGTTTACGCGGCGATGGGGGTTTTACCGAAGGGGGTTGTTTTGGAGCTCTAGTGCTCTCGGCCCGCATTACCGGCGCAGCTTCCTCTCCCATGGGGGAGGGCGGCTGCAAGAGCGCGGGGGCGGCGCACTCCTTCAGGGCCGGCTTGACGGTAGGAGTCGCAAGGGCCAGCTTCTCCTTTCCCCGCCTCGCCTTCGGCGTATATGCAAAAGCGGGGAAAGCCGATTGATTAGCCGCGGGAGGGGGCCGATATACCCTCTCCTGATTTGCGGCCCCTTCCACTTGTCTACCAATTCTCAATAGGTCGGAAAAATCGTACACGGAGTCACGCTCGATTTTTCGTGCGAGACCGGGGCGCAGATTCTGTACCGCGATATCTAACTGTTCCTCTAGAGCCGGGGGGGACGTGAGTAAATTAAAAAGACTGCGTAGGGAGACTAAATACTCCCGTATGGGCTCCTCGGGCCCTTGGGTGCGCAGGGTAATCTCCCTTTTGATGCTGGCTTCCAGGTGGCGTTGGCCAAAGGCATCGCGGAAATATCTCACGAAGCCGGAGTAGGTGCTCCAACTGGCTTTTTCCACCCGGTACCCATTTAAGGGCCGATCCCCTAAACGCTTCGGGTAGGGCGCGCAGGAGGTCCTTCTCGGTCAAATTCCAGCTGGTGACGTATTCACCTAAATTGACGAGGAATTCCTCAGCATCTTCCCCCTCCTCCCCTGAATAGCGTGGCCCATGCGTCCTCCAGTGTTTTCGCGGTTTTGTGCCAACGAACGCTGGACATTGACAAGCTGGGGTTGAATGACCCTCCTGCGTGTGACGCATTGCCATCGACGTGATGAGAGGAGTGGGGGTGGCCGACCCGAGTACTATTATAGCGAGGTTGGTGAGGCGACAAATCATAAGTGAGATCTGCCAGGAAGTGCACACTCGACGCACCGGCGGTTGAGCGTCGAGGTGGGGGTTGGCGCGTTGCCAATGGTCGAAAGGGGTCCACGTGGCGCGCGCCGACATTGTAGCGAGGTGGGGGGCCGAAAATACCCGCCCGTGAGGGTTGCGGCTCATCCTGTATTCCACCCGAGGCGGCACTCGGTCGGAAAGGCTCAGGGGCCTGCAGGGTCATTCCCGATTAGCCGACTCGACGGGTTAATGTCGTTCACGGCACGACCCTCTGGTTGAGGGTCGTCTTCGCGGTGGTCGTCGCTAGGGGGGGCTACGGACGCGTGATGGATTCGACCGGCTGGATACGTGGAGGTGTCCGCCATCGGGAACCGGAAACTCTCCTCCTCTCCGAATGAGATTGGGTCCCGATAATAGGCGCGTGATCGATCCGACGGTAACCCGTGGGCGGCAAACGCGAAGGCTCCTAGGCGAGACGTCGGCGGAAGCTCCACGTGACCCGGGTAGGTCGCACTCATCGAATCGCCCAAAACGGTCCCTATTATGGGACAACCTACCGCTTCGGACAACGTAAAGGGGGGTTGATGACCGCGCCCATCCGCACTGGCGTTCCACTCGACCGGAGTATCCGGGAATCGCCGCAAAATGGTGTATCGCACCAGCCGATCCCGGATTACCTCCACTGATCCGGCGATCAGGAGCTCGGCCTTATCGCATCTACCGATAAGATCGCGTAGATCGACGATTCGATCGATCTCCGCGCGTATTGCCGAGATTTGGGCAAAACTGGCGATTTGCCGCCCCGCCGCGCGGGAGGGGGTGACATTAGTTGCGGTAGCCGAACATGCCACGGGTGTCGTAGTAATTGACGGGTGTCCCGAGGTAGTGGTGGGAGTTACCACCGTTAGGGTGGGCACCACCGTTGCCGGGGAACTAGTGGGAGTGGATAGCAATGTATCCATTGTCCCGAAACGAACTATGAAAAGAAGACAAAAAGAAAAAGAAGAAAAAGTTCGGACGCTCTTCAAGGTCACCGTGCAGTTTGAGATTCTACGTCGAGCTGCCGGATTCGTAAATCGAACGACCTGTGGTCCAACTTATGCAAGAAAAACGAATACGAAGCTCAGAAAAAAAGAAAACTCGGCTTCGCTGATATGGGTTCAGACCGGATATCTGGCGCTAAGGGAGCGCGTTACTCACGTTACCAAAAAAAAAGAAACCAAAAACAAAACAAAAAAAATATTTTAAAGGGAGAAAAATGTAATTCAGGCCTCCGCGGACCGATAGCCAAAAACTCTCAAAAACAGGTGCGGGATAAGCGCGAGGGCACAAGCAAAAACAACAAAAAAATGTCACAGTAGAAAAAGAAGAAGGGGGGGGGGGTTTCCCAGATGCCAAAACTTTTTTATTTACAGAGGCGCGCGACAGTTATCTGTCGCAGCTGACGCCTCGACAACGGTCGCAATAATCCAAAGCGCGAAGGGTAGGGGGTCGCGCATCGCGATAGGACGGGGGTTCTAGAAAATTCTTCGGGTCGCTGCACTGGTACATACAATGTAAAACATATATATATATATATATCAATTATATTATTTATATTAATTATCTTATTGCATAATATATCTAAATCGAAATTTATTTCGACTCAATTGCAGGAGCTGCGAGTCTCTCTATGGTTTACTGCAATCTAACTTAACTCTTCCGGGAGATTTGCTATTTAAATCAGAAAACGGAACAAAACCTCAAATTTCGTTGAATTTAAACTTCGCTCCTCACTAGTGTGAAACAAATTAAAAATTTTCTGAAGTTTCCTAAAATTAAATTGAATCTGGAAAACTAGATCAGAATTGACAAGAAAGCTTATTTTGATAAAAAGAATTCTAAGTTCCGTAACCGACTCTAATTAGTGAAATAATATTTAAGTTTCAAATTACTAAATATTATAAACGAGTGTTGAAAAATAACTTGAAAAGTACGTTATTTATTTCCCGGTATTTTCAAGTATTAATTATTCCAGGGACGACAACACTTACTTAGGCCAACGTAATTTTCGGCCCGTAGGGGGATACGGGGGGAGACCATAGAGAGAATAATAAATGCTGAAAAGGTAAACACAAGTATACATTCGTATTATCATGCAACGAATTATTATTACAATCATAAATCCATATAGCAATATTCAGGGAGACTGATTGGAAAGAAACGTAAACAAGGTCGTTCCCGAGAATTTCTCGGAATACGCCGAAAAGAAATCTATTGTTTCTTGACGAAAGTTGCGGCTTTGTTATTGTTTACAAAGCTCACAACTAATTTACTGGAGATTAACTTTATTTATTTTCGAAGTTGTTTTCAATGTCTCAAAAATAATTATCGTTAAGATATACAACTTGGAAATAATATCAAATAATTAATTATTTTCAGACGGTGCAAATTCAAACTCGAAAATTTATTTATGTAAAAATTTGTTGAACATGATAAACGATTCGAATTCAAACACCAACGAGAAAATATATTTTATAACGTCTAGAAATTCAATATGATATTACTTTTATTCATCGATTAATATTCCGTAATATCCGGAATCGGTTCGGGACAACAATGCGGACGTCGTATGACACGCTATTTCCAGGCCAGCTTTTTGGGCTCGGAATTGTTATTGTGGAGGGAGAGGAGTAGCGAAGGAAATTCGAGGGACGGAAAAGGGAACACATTAAATACAACTATCTATATTATTAATAATTACTCTTACACTCTCTATATTATTAATAATTAATTCTCACGCCAAGGGAAAAAGAGGGGCGCGCGAACAACACAGTCGGAACTGAAAAACGCGAAACTCAAACGAAACTTTCTCCGGCGAACTTCCCCGATACAAATTTCCAATTACAAAAAAATGTTTATGATTTTTGGGAAATCTTTTTAGATTTTCCCACCAGGGATGCCATTTTATAACCCGTTTTATCAAAAGTAAAAGTAGGTTAAGTAAACTCGAAATAAATGCACAAATAATTATCACGATAAATAAAATTACATTTATTTCCTTGATAATTGAGCACGTTACATGTCGGCTAGAACGAGCCGTCTCCAATAGGGCGACGGGGGAAAATTCTATCCAAAAAAGGGGCCCGGGACCGAAAATCTCTCCACGGTAGGTTTCTTATCGGATGACCGGAGAAAATATAAGAACACTCAAAAACGCGAATCGAAACGGAAAAAAAGGGGTTATCGAGTGAACCATTTAGGGCTTTCACCGCGGTACATAAAAAATCGGGGCCCTATGGGCAACTCACTCTTCGCTGTCCGTACGTTGGTGGTGGAGAGGATGCCCCGGAAACAGACTGGTGGAGCCACGGGATCCTTGGCTGACGACGGGGTGGCGGTTGGCTGCGTCCACTGTCCTCCTCGGCACCAGAGTCACCGAGCACAAGAGGGGTCCTCGCTTACAACGCGGAGTCTCCAGAGAGCACTGTTTCTTTGTTCCTTTTGGGTTTTTCACTATTCTGTCCTTTTCTCGTTACAAGTTCGATGCCGCACTACACGCGAAACTCTGCTACTCGGCGAGTCGTAGGCTGACTAGCGTACTATCTCGCGGTCCGCGACAGAATTGCGTCTCCGTCGATTCTCGTCGTCCGTGAAGGCGCTCCAGCGCCACCTTGGGCCCGATGCTGGGGGGTGATCCGTGGAAGGAGGGAGCAGCGTGACGGTCGCGCGGCCCGCGCGTACCGGCTTCTCCTTCGGAGAGAGAGAGAGAGAGAGAGAGAGAGAGAGAGAGAGAGAGAGAGAGAGAGAGAGAGATACGTAGCTGCGCAAATCGGCTCTCGGCTTCTACCTTTGGAAGGAAAGAGAGAGACGCCCCGGCTTCACTCGCCTCCCGACGGCGACTGACGAGAGGAGCGACGGCGGGGAGGTACGAACCTCCATGAAGCGTATCCCCGGTACGGCGGACGAGAGCAGCGGCGAATAGGGGGAAGGATTCCCCCGAAACGCTCTCCCCGGTTGGAGTTAACGGCTCGATCTGTGACTACGTCACAATAGTAATAAATTACCCACATAGAAATTTTCGGTAGGGCATCAGTATGGCTTGAGTATTGGAAAGAGTATAGCTAAGTATTGGGAAGAGTATGGCTATGATATGGGTATTGTATGCCCCTTGTTTGGGTCAAGGTATATGGTATAAGTCTGGCGTATGAGCGTTTCCCATACTATTTGCTAGACTACTTCCAAACGGGTGTCAGACTCTTTCAAGACTTTATTTTGATGTAAAAAAAAATAAATTTAAACATTTTTTTATGCACGCTAACCACTACGCTACGCCCTATGTTATGAAATAAAATTTCAGAACTTGTATATTAAGATCGTAGATAGTCAATTTTTTGTAGAGACAAGTTTCCCGTATCTCTGGCCATGTTCTAAGAGAATTAATCATTTTGAAAATTTTTTATTTTACATATTTGGAAATTTCGTTTGTGGTTTGTATTGATTTGCAGGCTCGAGGTCGTCCCCCTTATCGATATACCCCCGAATTTTGTCAGATTTCGCGTATCTTCTACCGTTTTCGAGATATTTTAGAATTTTGAAAATTCAAAATTTTGCAAATTTTTAATAATCGCTTGCATTCAGTTCATTAACTCTGCGTACCCGCGGCATAACCCCGTCGGTAAAATGCAATTTAATTTAATTCCTTGAATTGAAATCCGTTATTCTACTTTTCTTTCGTCGAATTGTCTTAAACAGTCTTTCTAATCAGTGTTTCTTAGTATGTTTTTACATGCATGTTCCAAAAAACTAAGAAATTTTATTCTGCAATGTAGCTTTATTCGTCTCCTTGAATAAATAATTATTTCATTAATTCTACAATTAAAGAATCTTATACTCTTTTAGAATATTGCGAAGTAAAAAAATATTTATACGAAATTTAATTAAATTTACTCGGTACGACTATAGATAATTGAGTTATGACCTTTTTGTATCACAGAACTTTGCAGAAATAAGTCCAAAATTATGTATAAAAAATGTAATATTATATTTGCGCAAACTTTTAAAATTAAAATAATATTAATGTAAGTTATGTAGTAAATGAATAATCATACAATAAAATCAAAAATATAAAAAGCAATCTGTTTTGTTCAGTTATATATTAGCGTCGGTACAATCAGGTATTCAAAGATACCGATCACGCCATCTCTGAAGAAGCGTTGCGATCATCCGTATCGCATTTGTTATCGGCGCGGTGTTATCACGATGTACGGATATTACGCGTTACAGTTACCGCCAAATTTAGGGAACTAATTGCCAATTTTGCTACCCGCGGCGTCGTTCGTGTTCCGTGGCTCTGAAAATTCGGAAAAGATTTCCGGTTCGTTAGAACCGCATGGCATTTTCTCCGCGTCGGACGCAACTTTTACTGTCGCTAAAGTTATTCGTTGTTAACGGAATTATACCGAGATCGCGCATTCAATTTTGGAACTGCCATTTTGTGTAACCTTTAACGCATTAAAGGTGATTTAATTGTGGATACCATCGTCTCTTTATTGAACCGTGCTGATCCCTGAACCACGCTTACGCAGCGCAAGGCTGCATTTTCAAATTATTAATTTTTGAAGTGCACGGCGCAACATTTGGCGATCCTGCCAGGATCAGCACGTAAGTAAAGTGCCGTTCTAAAATAAATTCGCGAGTGGACAAATTGACTGAAAAAAAAAACCAAAGAAAAAACTATTACAGACATTTGATCTTTGTTCGGTTGTGGCCTATATAGGCATTGAAATTCCAATCTTTCAGAGGAATTTAGCTCGAACCTGATAGTGCATCAGTGCGTGAGTGCATTTCTCAATTTTAACAATTTTTTCTTGAACTTCGGGTTTTTCCGGTCAACTCCGTAAAGTCGCTACGTCACGGTTGGTGACGTCAGCAGGGAAGCGGCAGCATCGTGTGCTCCCTTCGTACACGCGTCGGCAATCTTCGGCCTGTTCTGAAATCGCACGATTTCTTGGCCTGGTCACAGTCAGTGACGTCATTAGTAAAGCGGCGATACAAAGTATTTCCTTTCATCTACGCTTCGGCCGTCTCCGGCCACGCACGAAGTCTCACGATTTCGCATTCTTCGCAACTTAGTATCGAATACTACACCTACTTTGTACGCTTCGTTGCTACGGCAACCGCTTTCTCATACGCACAGCTACAACTTGCTGTCTTTTAGTCACAATTTGACCGCGCCTCTGTCACGCCCAGGTGTGTCACAATTGGCAGTACCCCAGACGTGTCTTCACTTCTCTTTCTACGGATTGATAGCAGTGTTCCCCGTGCGACGACGGCACCGAACATTTGAAGTTGCGAACTAATAATTGCGCGTACGCAGTCACGCGTTTTAGTTACAATATGCCGGGAAACAAGAGCCGACAGGATTATCATGATGACTACCATCAATTTATGCAGTTAGTCTCCGCACAAGTTGAAGCATATGGCTCCATACAAAGAGCAACTGCATTGTTGCAAAATCCGCAGATCACGCCACAACAGGCTCAAACGCGTTTGAAATATGTGGAAAAGCGGTGGGCTGAATTGATGAATCGACATTCCACAATGACGCCCTACTTTACACTTCCGTCTTGCTCTACGGAATCTTATGTTGCCGAACATTTCATGGCTACTGCCGAGGAGGTGTACCTCGACACCGTCGCTGGATTGGAAACCGTCATCAGCCAGCATGCACCAGCTGTATCGACACCTACTACGTCAACGCCAATTACGGTTGTCAACACCGATTCACGTAGAACGCAAGTACCGACTTTAAAATTGCCTCGGTTTGCGGGAGAATTTACAGGTTGGTCCGAATTTCGCGACCATTTCCAAGCAATCATCGTAAATGACCGTTCTTTCGATTCTTTCCAGCGACTGTACTATCTAAAATCTTGTTTGGATGGCGAAGCTGCTGCGTTATTGAAAAACGTATCGGTTACCGCGGATAACTACGATGTTGCTTGGCAAATGCTCGTTGATCGTTACGAAAATAAACGACGTCTTTTGTACATATATTTACATAAATTATTTTCAATGAAAGCAGTATCTCGCGACAGTTCTCCGATAGAACTTCGAAAGTTGCTCGATTCCGCGCAAGAATCTATTGACGCGCTTAAAAAGTTAGATCGACCGGTCGCGGACGATATTCTTGTCTTTCTAATTGTCCAACGCTTAGATCGTGATACGCGCGAAGCATGGGATATTTCATTAGATAATGATAAGTATGCCACATATGAAGAGTTACGTAAATTTTTATCAAATAAAATTCGTGCACATGAAACATCAACCGGGTTTGAAAAAGCATACCATTCGTTCGCATCAGGCTCAAAAAATATGTCTAAGATGAACAAAAAACCTATCTCAAATGCTTCTGCCTCTCACGTTCTGTCGCACCATTCTAACGCAAAAGGGCAATCAAAGTGCATCGTATGCACCGAATTGCATGTTTTATATAAATGCCCAAAGTTCAATGAAATGACAGTCTCACAGCGATGGGAATTAGTCAAAAGACATTCTGTATGCCAAAATTGCTTATCTGTATTTCATAAGACAAATGCATGTAAAAGTGATCGTTCGTGCTCTCGATGTGAAGAACGTCATCACACACTCTTACATGTACCATCACGACAGTCGGGTGCGTCAATATCGAACGCTTCTCAGGCTGAAATAAATTCTTCGCGAAATAACGGACCTGATGTTGATGTTAACTTCGTACAATCACATTTAAGTACTCCTCAAGTACCTGCACACGTTATTTTGGCCACAGCATGGGTATTGATTACCACTGCGTCACAACGCGTTGTTAAGGTGCGTGCCCTTCTTGATCAAGGCTCGACGCACACGTATATTTCTCGCGAAATTGTACATGCTCTACGAGCAAAAACTTATCCAACGTCAATAGTGGTAACTGGAATTGGTCGCACGGATTCGGGCAGAGTTAATCGGCTTACCCCTGTCTCTATTAGCTCAACAAAGGATATGTCAGTGGCACTGGCCACAGATGCATTAGTCATTGACTCATTAACGTCATATACACCAAACTTCCGGTTCCCATTATCGCATTGGCCACATTTAAATAACCTTGAATTTGCGGATGGCTGTCCGACCGACGATACGCCCATCCACGTAATTATTGGCGGGGATATTTATGCGTATGCACTCAGAGATGGCATTAAGCGTGGGAGGCGCGACGAGCCGGTGGCTCTTAATACCATTTTTGGATGGGTCCTCTCGGGTACGAGCAATTCCGCAAAAGATTATTCCGAACCACCTGCATCCCATATGCATCACGCGCATGCGCGTGAATCATCTCTGCTCGATGCTATTTCCCGGTTTTGGGAAATCGAGGAGATTTCCACAGATCGTTCATTATCTGAGGATGATAAGCGGTGTGAGCAACATTTTCGCGAAACGCATTCGCGTTTGCCAGATGGCCGCTATGTGGTGCGCATACCGTTTAAAACTTCTCCGCCCCTTCCTCTCGGTGATACTTTTCATCGGGCATCACAATGCTTAAAATCGCTAGAACGTCGATTCACTAGTCGTCCTCAAGAGCATGAAGCATATGTGCAATTCATGACTGAGTACGAAGATCTCAATCATATGCGCGCTATACCCGTTTCTACTTCCGACTCAGTCGTCTACTTACCGCATCATCCAGTGGTTAAAACGTCAAGTTCAACAACTAAAATGCGAGTGGTGTTCAACGCATCTGCGTTATCCACTAATGGACGATCCCTTAATGACCTCCAGTACACCGGTCCGAAGTTGCAGGCAGATTTGCCGATGTTACACATAGACTGGCGCACTCATCGATATGTCTACACAGCAGACGTTGAGAAAATGTTTCGCCAGATTCTTGTTGATGAGCGTGACCTCGATTTCCAATGTATTTTATGGCGACCGTCGTCATTTGAGGCTATCAAGGCGTTTATCCTCCTTACTGTCACTTATGGGACAGCCAGCGCTCCATACTTAGCCCTACGGGTGCTGCTCCAACTGGCAGAGGACGAAGGTCACTTATTTCCTTTAGGCAAAGAGGCGCTGCTGAAACGTCGGTTCGTAGATGATATGATGATTGGTGCTGATACGATTGCTGGAATCAAACTCATTCGAGATCAGCTAATTGCGTTACTCAGTAAAGGTCATTTTACTCTAAGAAAATGGTCAAGCAACTCAACCTCCTTACTCGACGATATTGATCCATGCAATCATGGATTATCGTGCGATAAATCGCTTCAAATGGACGAGAGTCTCAAAATTCTTGGACTCACATGGCAACCCGCCAGTGACTCATATCGGTTTGTGATAACTCCACCGGAAACACTGATCGTCACTAAACGAGTTGTGCTCTCTCACATAGCTCGCATATTTGACCCTCTTGGATGGGTTGCGCCTGTCGTAGTCGTAGCAAAATCAATTATGCAACGATTATGGCTAATCGAGGCCGATTGGGACGATCCACTTCCAGAGGAACTAGTCATATTATGGCATGAATTTTATGATGCCTTATCATCGTTGTCGGACATATCTATTCCCCGTTGGCTAGGAATATCTCCGTCTACCCGGTTTGAATTACATGGGTTTTCGGACGCGTCCATAAAAGCTTACGCAGCCGCTGTTTACGTGCGCGTTGAGACCTCCTCGGGTCAGGTTACTACTATGTTGCTAGCCAGCAAGACAAGAGTTGCTCCTCTTAAGCAACAATCAATACCCAGGCTAGAACTATGCGGATCAGTGCTACTTGCACGTCTGCTAAAAAACATCCGGTCAGTAACCTCATTCGTTAACGTTACTGTACACTGCTGGACAGACTCCACAATTGTACAAGCGTGGTTAAATGCACAGTCATTCCAGTGGAAGACATTTGTCGCCAATCGTGTGTCTGAAATTCAGACACTTCTTCCTGATATCCAATGGCGTCATGTCCCAGGCAGTGACAATCCTGCTGATTTAGCGTCTAGAGGCCTCTCCGCATCTGATATTGGTAGTTCAGACTTATGGTGGCATGGCCCATCGTGGCTTACAAAGCCCCCTTGCTATTGGCCAAATACTGAAATTGGCGTACCTGATGATGCGCTTCTAGAACGAAAGGCTGCAATTCATCATGTAAGTGCCAAAGTATCTGTCGAAGACGAAGTGTTTTCGAGATTTTCGTCGTGGTCTCGTCTATGCCGGACTCTATTGCGCATTCTCTGGCTTTCCAAACCGTGGAGATCTTACGTAGAGTCTGCTGTCGCTTGTCAATTCTTTGCGAATATTCTCTCTCGGGTATCAATACGCATATTTTGCATCCTACAGGCAAATGCATTTGATAAGGAAATTGCCATGTTAATGAGAAATTCCCTCTCTCACGATGGCACGCGTAAATTAATGTGTGGTCAAGCATTCTCCAAAACTAGTGCTTTACGACGACTAAATCCCTTTCTGGATACCGATGGACTACTCCGTGTAGGTGGACGTCTGTCCTTGTCCCGGCTTTCATATGCCGCTAAGTTCCCCGTTATCTTACCTTGTGAGCATGTAGCCCGACTCCTCGCACGTCAAGCACACGCTCGGTGTTTGCATGGTGGCATTGCCCTCACTCTTAGCACACTTCGAGATCGAGTTTGGGTGCTCCAAGCTCGAAAGTTGGTCAAATCTGTAATTCAGAATTGTGTCTCCTGTGCCCGTCAGGCCGCTAGGACTCCTGTCCAATTGATGGGTTCACTTCCGCGGGCTCGCGTCGTTCGTCCGCGCCGTGCCTATTCTGAGTGTGCAGTTGATTACGCGGGACCCGTTAAGATACGTTTGGCGAGCGGTCGCGGATCACATTCTCACGCGGCGTACATTGCACTGTTTATATGCATGGCATCGCGCGCAGTGCATTTAGAAGTTGTTAGCGATTACTCAACTAAGGCGTTTTTAGCGTCATTCCAACGATTTTATTCGCGTCGGGGCTTGCCGACGGTCATTTATAGCGATTGTGGCACCAATTTTCAAGGTGCCGATAAGGAATTGCGGGCTGCGTATCGCGCCGCGATTCAATCCACAGAACTTCGTAATCGCGTAGCTGAGGATGGCGTAGAGTGGAAATTTATTCCGCCTGCCGCGCCACACTTCGGTGGGCTGTGGGAGGCCGGGGTGAAATCTATGAAACGTCATCTGAAGCGCGTACTAGACCCGCATACGCCAACCTACGAAGAACTCGCTACGCTACTGTGTCGAATAGAAGCGTGTATGAACTCGCGTCCGCTTGCACCGCTAACTGAAGACATTGAGAGTATGGATGTCTTAACACCTGCGCACTTCCTTATCGGTGGCCCACTTGTCGCGGCTCCGATCCCCGTCACAGTTGATTATTCAAGTCGAACTACACGGTGGAAAATGTTCCAGCAAGTTTTTGAGGAATATTGGACCTGCTGGGCGCGTGAATATATAACGTCGTGCCAACATCGCTCTAAATGGACCCAAGCCTCACCGGGACTAATAGTCGAGCAAGTTGTCCTTCTCCGGAACGACAACTTGCCTCCTGCTAAGTGGGATTTGGCACGTATTGTCGAGTGCCATCCTGGCCACGACGGCCTCGTTCGTGTGGTGACGGTGCGCACTAAAACCTCTACGTTTAAACGACCGATCACCAAGTTGGCATTGTTGCCAGTCTCGATCGAAAACGCGCCGATTGCGACGAAGGATTAGTGTTAAGGTACTATGTAACTTTTAGATAATAAGTAGAAATTAAGTTATAAATGTCAACGTGCATCATTGCGGTATCGCTACCGCAAGGCGGGCGATATGTTCAGTTATATATTAGCGTCGGTACAATCAGGTATTCAAAGATACCGATCACGCCATCTCTGAAGAAGCGTTGCGATCATCCGTATCGCATTTGTTATCGGCGCGGTGTTATCACGATGTACGGATATTACGCGTTACAGTTACCGCCAAATTTAGGGAACTAATTGCCAATTTTGCTACCCGCGGCGTCGTTCGTGTTCCGTGGCTCTGAAAATTCGGAAAAGATTTCCGGTTCGTTAGAACCGCATGGCATTTTCTCCGCGTCGGACGCAACTTTTACTGTCGCTAAAGTTATTCGTTGTTAACGGAATTATACCGAGATCGCGCATTCAATTTTGGAACTGCCATTTTGTGTAACCTTTAACGCATTAAAGGTGATTTAATTGTGGATACCATCGTCTCTTTATTGAACCGTGCTGATCCCTGAACCACGCTTACGCAGCGAAAGGCTGCATTTTCAAATTATTAATTTTTGAAGTGCACGGCGCAACAGTTTTTAAAAAATAGTTGCAGATTTTCCGATTTGTGAACAATTTATGTACAATTTATGTACAATTTATGTACAATTTGTGTACAATTTGTGTACAATTTGTATACAATTTGTTAGGATTTTCACATTTTCACGAAAAATAAGTCAATAAATGATAAAATTATAATATATTAATAGCTGCTTTGTATTGATTACGATGGTAGCGTTTTTTCATGATAGCATGTGACAGATTTTCATGATTTAATAATAGTATCGTAAAATAATAGTTTTAAAATTGGGGCCTACCAATAATGGGTTTGATAATATTGCATTCAAGCGGTTACTAAAAATTTGCAAATTTAGGAATATTCAAAATTCTAAAATATCTCGAGAACGGTAGTAGATACGCGAAATCTGACAAAATTTAGGGGTGTATCGATAGTGCGGACAACCTCGAGCAAATCAGTATACACCCCCAAACCAAATTTGCAAATATGTAAAATAAAAATTTTTTTAAATATTTAATTACCTTAGAACATATGGCCAGAGACACGGCAAATATGTCTATACAAAAAATTGACTATCTACGATCTTAATATACAAGTTCTGAAATTTTATTTCGTAACATAGGGCGTAGCGTAGTGGTGAGCATGCGTGAGTAGAGGGGGAATGACAGTTCTGCGCCACTCGCGGTTTCGGTGGATCGCGAGGGGTACCTCGCGAATCAAGATTGCGAATTAAGACCGAGAATTAAGACCGCGAATTAAAATCGCGAATTGATATCGCGATTTGATCGCTCGAATAATTATTGCCATGCTACCTCTCCCCTCCCTCGAAACACATGGATGGTATACGAGTTGAGACTTCTTTGGAAAAACACGTGTACCCTCGACATCTGGCGCTCGGGGCCTGGCGGTTGGTTTTCCCACCACTCATTCAAAGCGTGCTTGAATAGCGCCGGGGAGGTCGGCATCGGCGTCGACCACCCTTGGAAAAACACATGTAATTTATAAGAATATTACATAACATCTTGGGACCTATATCTCGTAAAGATGGTATACGAGCTGGAACGCGTCTAAAATCCATTAATCATTCCCATCTTTGGGAAAACACGTGTACCTTCGACATCTGGCGCTCGGTTTTTCCACCACTCATTCAAAGCGTGCTTGAATAGCGCCGGGGAGGTCGGCATCGGCGCCGACCACCCTTGGAAAAACACATGTATTTTCTAAGAATATTACATAACATGTCGGGACCTATATCTCGTAAAGATGGTATACAGGTCCAGACGCCTCTAAAAACCATTATTCATTCCCATATTTGGGAAACACATGAAATTTCTAAGAATATTACATAATATGTTGGGACCTATATCTCGTAAAGATGGTATACGAGTTGGAACGCGTCTAAAATCCATTAATCATTACGTTAATCATCGACCCTCTTCTATTTCTTCACAATAATCTCACCAGCGAATCGTATAAATACTTCGATAGAACCACGAAGCTATCAGTTTCTATTCAAAATTAACGCTTCGTAGTTCTCCATCGTTCTCTACAAAATAAAGAAAAGAAATGGAAGTAGAACGACGTCTCGATGAGCTCTATACGTGGGTCGAATGTAAATATTATAAAATAAAAAATTATAACGAATCCACGAATATTCGCGAGTTTTATGAAAGTTGCGACAGTGCAATTGAAAGTTTACGACCATATACAACGACATCAGTGGAACACAACATCGAAAACGCTGTGGAGTTGGCAGTCAACCGCCTCATTGCCATGCGAGAGAAAATTAAATCGATGAATTTGAATACACAGGAGAAAGACAAGGATATTGATAATGATGAGAGATTCGATCATCTGGATTCCGATATGGAGCAGGAGATGAGCAATATTTTAGATTCGTTCTCTCCATTCTTCATTTATGAGGAAGTTGATTCACCTTTCGAAAATCGCATAAAAACTGGACTCGCGATCAATTTTGAATATTGGGATTTAAATCATTTCTTTGATGCTGTAAAATTAAAAGTGTTCGATACTCTACGCGTAGCTTTCAAAGAGTACCAGTGTGTGAATGTGTGCATAGTATTCGGGGGAGAGGTATGTGATATAGAAACAACGCTACACTCCATTGAGAATTTTGATAGTGGATATGAAAAATTAGATATCACTTCAAATTTAAACAAGTGGTATGAAGAAAAAATAAAATCTCGGATTTCATCAGATTTTGAAAATCTCTCACCCGATTTTGAATATCAAGACCCCCTATTTTTTCAAATTCAAATATGTAGGATTGTATAAGTGCTATTCGAATAGCTATGCCCATGTGTGCAAGTCCAACCTCAACTACTCCTGTGAATAGCTTTTTACGTGACGGGGGAGGGCAAACTAATAGATAGTTAATGATCACCCCACTACATAGTTCGAAAAGCTCTACAAATACGACGTATATATAAATATGGTGCCAGTATATCGAAAATCTCAAGTGTTGGCGCGCTGAAGACTCGACGTTTTTGTTTTACCAGAGTCTACCCAAGTTTTATTACATCAAGATGGTTGATGTGCGGAAAGTTTTTAGTTCCTGGGAGAGGTCCCTCACAATGGTGTATCGTACCCTGGATGAAGACGCTACTTTGGATGAGTTCCGTAACTTCATCGAAGAGTGCCGCGGAACCGTCGACAAAATATATAAGTATATAAAATTAAATCGCGGTATTCCAATCGGCACAAAAGCGTCTATAGAATCTCGAGCACATCGCATCTTAGGACTCAAGGCTGCAGCATCAAGGAATTTGATGCAAAAGGAGGGAAAAGGACCCCGAGGAAATCTTGTACTCGAAGAAAATGTGCAATCCGCCTTCAATAATCGCCTTCGTACCAGCCTGGTTGTGAATATAAAGTATTTAGATCCTGCACTGTTTTTTGAAGAATCAAAAGCTGTAATAATAAAATACGTGCGTGGTGCAATAAGTGATTTTAATAATGTTAAAGTGTGCATCGTGTTTTCGGGACAGTTTGTGCATGGTGAGCAGGAAGATAATAAATACTTTAGTAATAAGTACGTAATTTAACAGAGTGGTTCGACGAAAGAGTGAAGGCACCCATTCTTTCATCACTTGAAGACTTTCAAGAGCGCGACTCGGGCTGGGCATTATCTGCCATAAATTCTCTTGCTATACAAGTGGTAAAATATAATCCAATGCGTGCTGGACGATGGATCGACTTACCCAAGTGGATCAGAGATAAAAAGGCCGTGATCATGTGCATGGTTTCGAAGACGATTGCTTTAGATGGGCAATTCTTTCTGCTCTCTTTCCTGTAAAATCACAGGATCATCCGCATAGGCGATCATCATACATAGAACATGCGGAAAAAATAAAATTTACCGGTATTGCTTTCCCTGTCGCACTTAAAGACATTCCGAAATTCGAAAAGCTGAATGAAATCTCAGTGAATGTCTTTATCATAGCCGATAAGAACGAAGTGCTTCCTGTACACTTGACTACGGATGAAAAGAATAGGCACATCAATCTACTCCTTGTGTCTGAAGAACGGAGGAAAACCTCACGACCCTCCTCATCTTTTGTTTTGGACGATGTCGAAGTCGAAGAAGATGACAGGATCAATTATCATTATTGCTGGATAAAAAATTTATCCCGATTAGTGAGCAAGCAGTGCAGCAAACATGATGGGGAGAAACATATCTGCAATCGCTGTCTCCACTATTTCCACAGTGCAGAAAAACTCGCCACACATAAACTCGAGTGTGGAAAGAAAAATGATTGTGCGGTAAAACTTCCCGAAACAAAAAACAGCATTTTAAAATTTAAAAGTTTGGGTCGAGCCATGCCGGTACCCTTCATTGTTTACGCTGACACCGAGTGTCTCCTCGGGAAAGTAGAATCGGAGACAGCACCAAAGTTGGCCTATGAAGAGCATAAAATATATAGCGTAGGATACTACCTGGATTGTAACCACGACTCGTCGTTGTCCCGTTACCGTTCTCACCAGGGGTCCGACTCTGCTACCTGGTTTGCCAACGAGCTGAAGAAGTTGGCCGATAAAATTAATCAGGTAAACCCTCACTTTATATAATTGATATCATTATTTATTCTTATTTAAAACAACATAAAAATTATACACAATTATTACAAATTAAAATTAAACTTAAACTAATATAATACACTTTATATTTTCAATTATTCGTCAATCTTAATTAATAGTGGATGACTTTTGTTTCTTCCAGATTTTGCTAGACACGAAGCCGATGACTCCGAGAGAAGAGAATGCATTTCGGTCGGCGTCGATGTGCCACATCTGCGGGGGCTCGTTTACCGACAAAGATGTTGCAGTCAGGGATCACGATCATCTCACTGGTCAATTTCGAGGTGCTGCGCATAATAAGTGCAATATTAATTATAAATTTACTTTTAATATTCCTATAATATTTCATAATTTAAGCGGCTACGACGCTCATTTTTTAATTCGCGAAGTTACCAATTGTTTCGAGGGAGACTTGAAAGTCATTCCTTGCAATATGGAAAAATATATTTCAATTATAAAGCGTGTACAAGACACAAAAATTAAGCTTATATTTTTAGATTCGCTTAGATTTCTGAATTGCTCCCTCGACAAATTGGCATCATATTTATCGAATGATGATAAAAGAATTTTAAAATCTCATTTTCCAAATGAGAATGAATTTAATTTATTAACGCGTAAGGGAATTTTCCCCTACGATTACGTAAAAGAAATGAGCGTCTTGGACGAGCCATACCTCCCTTCTCGCGGTAATTTTTATAATAAATTATATGAATGTGAAGTGAGTGAGTCTGATTATGTACATGCAACGAATGTATGGAAAACGTTTAATTGTGAGACGTTGGGTGAGTATTCGGATCTATACCTAAAAACCGATATTTTATTGCTCGCAGATGTATTTAAAAATTTTCGAACAACACTGTTAAGATCACACGGTTTAGATCCCGCGCATTATTATACTCTACCTGGGTATACATGGGACTGTGCTCTCAAGCATACTCAAGTAGAATTACAATTACTCACCGATATCGATATGGTCATGTTTATCGAGCGGGGGATAAGAGGAGGTCTTTTACAGTGCTCAAACAGATACGCGAAGGCAAATAATAAGTATATGTCTAATTATGACCCGTCAAAAGAGTCAAAGTATTTAATGTACTTTGATGTTAATAATTTGTATGGTTGGGCAATGTGTCAAGCATTACCAACCGGTGGTTTCCAATGGGTTGACAATGTCGATTTGGAAAATGTATCCGATGACTCGGAAATTGGATACGTTCTCGAAGTCAGTCTTTCTTATCCGCATGCTATCCATGACGAGCAGTTCCGCCCGGTTCAAAACAGCCGAAATTACTCGCTACGTTAAATGACAAGGAACGGTATGTCATACATTATCGAAACTTGAAACAGGCGATCGCCCACGGTATTGTTGTGAATGAGGTACATCGCATTCTGCAATTCAAGCAGTCTCCATGGTTAAAGTCATACATTGACTTGAATACCAAACTCCGCACAGTTGCGACAAATGATTTTGAAAAAAATCTGTATAAATTGATGAACAATGCGGTATTTGGGAAAACCATGGAGAATGTTCGTAAAAAAGTGGATGTAAGTTTAAAAACGAAATGGGATGGAAAAAATGGCGTTGAAGCGTTCATTTCGAAACCAAATTTTTATCGAATAGTAATATTTGGTGAAGACTTGGTAGCGATACAACTAAAAAAATTAGAAGTAGTTATAGATAAGCCTATATATGTCGGAATGGCTATATTGGATATTTCTAAAACAAAATTGTATGAGTTCCATTACGATTATGTTTTAGAAAAATTTAAAGAAAATGAGAAACTATTGTATACCGATACCGATAGTCTTATTTATGAATTTAAGTGTAGCGATATTTATGATTGTATGAAACGCGATATTAATATGTACGATACGAGTGATTACGAGAAAAATAATGAGTACGGTATGCCGCTAGTCAATAAAAAAGTATTAGGGTTAATGAAGGATGAATGCAGTGGAAAGTTAATGACCGAGTTTGTCGGACTCAGGTCAAAAATGTATGCGTTGCGTGTGTTAGGCGAAGGTGAGAAGAAGAGAGCGAAAGGTGTGAAAGAAGTCGTCGTCCGAAAAACAATCACTTTCGACGACTATCTGAACTGCCTTCAAAATATGTCTACAGTTATGCGCGAGCAGAGATGTATACGATCAAAATTACACAACGTATACACCGTATGCGAAAAAAAATTGCTCTAAGTCCCCATGATGATAAGCGATACTTGATCGCTGGTAGTACAGATACTTTACCATGGGGACATAAGGACATTATGGACATAGATGAGTAGTGTGCTATACAAACAAAATTATTAATAAATTTATTAATTAAATATATATATATATATATATATATATATATATATATATATATATATATATATATATATATATAAGTTTATGCTTACCATTCCCCAATCCTAATCCTCGTCCGGACTGGATTCGAAATAGGTTGCGTCCGAGTCGATATCTTCAGGCTCAGAATCGTCGCCAGATTGCCATGGTAAACCATATTGTCCATATACGGTTTGAAGGTCGACAATCTCCTCCATTCTCCTTTTTTCTCTCTGGTGTATTTCTCGTTTAAACGCATTGAGGTATTGACGCAACTCTGCATCAATTCCAAATTTTCTCTCTGCGGCTTCCTCCTCCAACGCCGTTATCGCCCTTTTCAGCGATTCCTTCTCATGATGCTTTCGCATCTTATAGTCGCGAATAACGCGACGACATTCGCATGTCCCGTTATTCAGGACGTATTTAAAATCCCTTTTTCGCCACTGTTGAGTACTCCAGTACTCAATTCGGGCGATTTTTTTTCTAAAATCGCGCTTCAATTTGCGCACAGCGTCTTGAAGCGCGATGTTAACCTCGTCACACTTATTTTTTATTAGGTGCTCCGAGGCATAGATGGATTCCCAAAAGGAATCCTCCTTCATCTCCTCTTCAGCATGGCGATGCTCCATTGATTTCCTCACCACTGTTCACAATTACATTATACACACGTTCCAATAGTTCTTTTTCATTGTCTTTATTCACATCTTGCGGCTTCATTTTAATAGTACGATGTGTGCTATTGTTATAATCATTAACCAAGTCTGGTAAGATATGGAGCCATTGATAATTACCATGAAGGCTAAACTGTGGCCACATTTTATTTTTCAAAGTACGATTAAAGCGTTCGCAAATTGATGCTTTTAGATTACTGTATGTAGAATATAAATTGATGTCATGTTTTTTCGTTAAATTTGAAAATTTTGAATTATAAAATTCTTTTCCATGGTCGGTATGTAGATTCTTTGGAATTCGACCCATTTCAAATATCGATTTCATGGCAGCTGTGACGTCATCGCCAGTCTTTCTTTTTACTGGGCGAGCCCATGCATACTTAGAGAATACATCGATGACAGTTAACAAGTATTTGTAACCCTTATTTTCATCTGCATGTTGAATCATTTCTATAAGATCAGCTTGCCAAGTTTCATCTAATCCGCGAATATCTACTCGCCGCCTTGTATAATTTTTTCTTGCTGGTTTATGAAGCTCCTTCACGACTTCTCTCTTCTCTTTAGAAGTCATTGTTGTTAAACAGATAAGACAACGTCTTGAATAAACTGTTGGGTAGATTGTTGCAGATAGTTAATTTATTCACATTTTTCAGACTAACTAATTAATTCTCCCGTAAACAACATCGGTTATTCCATTAATCTTCTTTATGGCTTCACTGTTTTTATTGACATTTTGTTCTAGGAGAAAAATTAATGTCTTAGCATCGTGAGCTACAGTACTACTCTCCCTTATGTCATAGGTGTGTTTTTTCAAGTCTCCTTCTATATTAGCAATATCTACCGTAAGACTATCAATCAAACCATTATTTTTATTCAAATCATCTTTATTTTTCTTTACTTCCTGCTCTAAGACAGTGATATTATTCGTAAGATTGCTAAGAGTGTAATTATTTTTATTTAAATTATTGTTATGTTTAGTTATTTCCTGATGTAATTCAATAATATAATTTCCAAAATCTGAAGATATAATCCGCCTCTTTTCTATTTCATTGTAATTTTTATTTATATCTTGTTGCATTTTATTTATACTTTTTTCAAAATATTCAATCTTCTCATTATTTTTAATTACACCTTTACACAGCTCATCTAGTTGCTGTTTAATATCGCGAATAGATGTGTGGAACATTCTCAAAGTAATGGCATCATCCGAATCCGTCCGATTTCCGATATTGCATAACTTTCTTTTCTTAAAATCATAAGAACCGTCTGTAGAAATTTCAACACTTTGAAATGCTTGCTTCCGTGCTCGTTGAGACGAACGTCCAAACACATCGATGCTCATTATGATACTGACGTAATTATCGCTAAATTAATAGATTATATTAGCTTCGCGCAACTCCTCAATGATCGATAAAATTTCATTCGAAAGACTCGAATTACCCGCAGCTTGCGATGCTATTAGAAGGCGCAAACGATCGACAAGTTCATTTGGATCATCCCAATGCACGTAATCAATTTTACGGTTTTGTCCAGCAATCATGTATTCAGGCAAATTACCACCCTTTTTTGGAACATCTTTGAACATATCTTTGATATAGTTTCGATACTTGTGGGAAGCATTATATCGAATAGGTTTTTCCTGATTCCAATCTTTCCTATGGGCATTAGTTAAGGTAAGTATACTTTTGTAATTGTTTAAATCAGATTGTTCGATTATAGCTATATCAGCTTTTTTCTTAAATAATAACTCTAGCAAACCTTCAGTAATAGCAAATTTGTGATCCCTTACAATTACATTTTTATTCTTAAATTCTATTGTCGAATCGCCGATTCTTGTAGTACCATCTTCTATGCGAACACCATAAATTGTATCAATGATATCACTTCTCTCGTGAATATTCCTCACGAGTAAAGTCAAAAACTTATTTGATAACCTTTCTTCAGTATGATATGTAGGTGTTTTAATATCACTGCTAAATGTCTGATCTAAAGGGGTATTATATCCATCACGCATATCATCATCATCATCATAATCGTTAACATCATTAATTTCCATACTATCCGCTACGTTATCCTGTGTATCATCAATTGCATGTTTACTGGTCGACATTGTTGAAGCGTCGGCTATTTTTTCCAATGGACTTATTAAAGGTTTGAGGGTTTCACTTATCGCAAGGTCATGCGTTTCTTTACCAATTTTTAATAATCGATGTTTCCGGCGAATAGATTCGCTAGCTTTGACAATTTGACGTAATACGTCTTGCTGCTGTTGAAGCGAGGAGGACATGTTAATGCATGCAAGTCTCACTCTGCACTGACTTGTTACAACATTTTTTGTTTGTTCTTAAAATCATTTATGCTTATAAAACAATCAAAACCTTTTCTATATCTTCCCTCTTCTAATTCACTGTCTTTATCTATTACTATAAAGCCATGCTTATCTGTCCAACATTGCGCACATATATCTTTGAAAGTGTTGAATGTCATATCCGTATTGACATGATCATTATACACATGCTTAAGATTCATTTCATCCTGCCTAAAGAGAACCAGAAAGTTTACGTTATCTCGAATAAGATGCTTGGGAACACGAGCATAGGTTTGACTGAGATAAAAGCAATCGACACAATTATGTCTACCCATACAAAAGAAAGATCTAATGTTATCTTGCTTCTCGCATGCAACATCATCAAATATAATAATAGAGTTCGGCCTAGCCTCGGCGGGTGGGACTACCTGTTCATTATCGTGAAAAGGAAAGTATCCTATACCCTCCACAGAGTCGAGTAAGTTTTGTAAAAATTGATATTTCGGCTGATTTAACGATTTCGAATATACATATATATTTTCAAATTTTAATCCATTCTGATCGATGATTAGACTGAGTAATGTATTTGTTTTTCCGCAATTAGACGGGCCACAGAAAAGTGCACGTATACTATTTGGCAGCAACTCCCCATGTCGTTTATGATTAGTTGCATTATTTTGTACAGTTGATGTTAAATTATCAAAATTGATGATTGGGATTTTTGTTGGTTGTGTATGAAATCGCATTTTGATAATAACTGAACATAAAAATATAAGTAGCGCCTTTATATGTAATGTCAGTCATTAACTATTTGATATTTGAATGATGCACATCTTAAAATGATTACATATGTAAGTAGAAACAAGAAACAAAACCGGATAAAGAGTGGGACAGGATTGGTCAATTCTTTAATTAATAAATTACCGGTAGAACTTCATATACCCGGTTATCAGTACTGTGGACCTGGTACAAAATTAAAGCAGCGGTTAGCAAGGGGAGATCCGGGGATAAATCCGTTAGATAAGGCTTGCAAGGAACACGACATTGCTTATTCCAAAACTCGTGAAAATCCCACCGGTAGAAGCGAGGCCGATCGAATATTAGCGGAGCAGGCTTGGAAGCGAGTTTTATCAAAAGACGCAAGCATTGCAGAAAAGGCGGCAGCTTGGGGTGTTGCAAACACAATGAAACTAAAAAGTAAATTATGCATGGGACTTAAAAGGAAGAAAAAAGCGTCAAAAAAGAAAACAGCATCATTGAGCAACATTATTGCGGCTGCTAAAATGTCAATGTCACCAAGTAATAATGTTCAAAGTGTTATATCGAGCGCTTTGAAAGGGGCACGTAAAGCCGTAAAAGAAGCAGGTGGTAAGCAATTCATACAAAAGACTCGACAGCTATCGATACCTGCAAAGGTCGGAGGATTCTTACCATTCTTAGCACCCATATTTGCTGGATTAAGTGCTGCAGGTGCATTAGCCGGTGGCACAGCAGGTATAACCAAGGCTGTTAATGATGAAAAAGCTGCTCAAAAGCAGTTACTTGAAAGTGAAAGGCATAATCGTGCTATGGAGACAATAGCTATCGGTAAAGGGTTATATCGTAAACCTTAAAAAAATGGTCTAGGTTTAAAATTAAAACCATATAAAACGGGATTAGGTGTTAAATGTAGAAAAAATCGAAAAAACTTGTAAAGCTACCGCATCGAGCACTCACCGATGCAGATATATTAAAATATTCGAAAGAAGCTGGAATTCCGAATTTTAGAGGTGTCTTCATGCGTAATAATTTACCAAAGAATCCCAAAGTTAATGAATGTGCAGTCAGAAATTTAGACGATGCAAGCGGTCCAGGGACACATTGGGTAGCATATCGGAAACGTGGCTCTAAAGTCGTTTATTTTGACAGCTTTGGAAACCTCACCCCACCTGCTGAGTTGGGAAAATATCTCGGTGTAGGTAGCATTATGTATAACCGTGAAAAATTTCAAGACTATACCAATTTTGATTGTGGGCATTTATGTCTCAAATTTTTATGCAATCAGCTGTTTTGTCCAAACAAGTATCAGTTGTATAAATATATTGCATAAAATGTTATGATAATCAGTGTAATTTGAACAATCAGTCTGAATGATACTTTTACGTTGACGCTCTCGGGACAGTCTTCAGTATTGGAAGTGCAATACTTTCCACCTATTGAACTTTCACCGCAGAAGAATTATGCATTGGGCTTAATTGAACTTTTAACGTTTAATTCAATCCCAAATGTTGACGTTCATAATAAATTTCACATTGGTAACCATCAAATTACTGTGCCGATCGGGAGCTATGAAATTGAGGATATAGCAGAATATATTAGAAGCAAGCTATCAGAGTATAGTGATATTACACTAGATATAAAACCCAATAATAATACCTTACGCAGTGAAATCAGGTCTAATCAAGACATTGATTTTACACCAATCGATTCGATTGGGCGAACATCGGGTTTCAATAGACGAATTTTGGAAGCAAACAAGTTGCACATTTCAGATTTGCCAGTACCCATAATTAAAGTTAATGCACTTCGCGTAGAGTGCAATATAACTGCAGGCGCTTACATTAATAACAGTAGAGCGCATACGATTCATGAATTTTTCCCTACCGTGGCTCCCGGATATAAGATTGTGGAAGTGCCGAATCATGTCATTTACTTACCTGTTGTCGTCAGATTAATAGATCATATTCAATTGCGTATTGTTGATCAGAATGGTGAATTGGTGAATTTTCGTGGTGAAACAATTACAATACGACTACATCTTAAATCTACGTAACAATGGGTATTATGTACAATGGTCAAACCCATAATAGTTACTATAATAATAAACCACCATGGGCAAAACATATCAGTCGTCATCAAATTCGCAAGACGTTAACACGTCGAAACGTTCTATTTCTGAAAAGCTTGGGACTCAAGTTGCATCATCACCACAATATCAGACAGTGAATAATAAAAACTGTCATTGCCGTTGTTGTATTTGCTTGCTTATCGCACGTTATCACAATAACAATAATGGAGGATCCAATACTCAGCATTCAAAACCCAGTCGTTTTCGACGAATCTGTCGCTCATTACGAGCTGCATGCACATCAATCTTATAATACAAGCTCATTTGGCAAAAATGATGAAATTCGTATTGTTGTGCAACATCAAGATTTATGTATTTTACCATGTAAAAGTTTGATACATGTTAGTGGAAGGTTGACCAAAACCGATGGAACTAAAGCAAATAATACTAATGTAACATCTAACGCAATCTGTCATTTATTTGATGAGGCGCGGTATGAGTTGAATGGAGTTGAAATTGATCGAAATAGAAATGTTGGTATTACCAGCTTGATGAAGGGGTATCCTTCTTACACACCAAATCATGAACCCGTTTTAATCAATGCCGGTTGGATATCTAGTTCAAATCTAAAGATAACAAATGATAATGGTTATTTTGACGTGATCATGCCTCTGAGTATGATTCTCGGATTTGCTGAAGATTATCGTAAGATAATTGTAAATACAAAGCATGAACTTGTTTTAACAAGATCTAAACATGATGATAATGCAGTTATACAAAACGTGGACGAAAATTATAAAATTGAGATGAATAAAATAGAATGGTTAGTTCCATATGTCACGTTGGCTGATAGGGAAAAGATACATCTGCTGCGTTTCATTGAAAAAGATCCTTGCATATCTTTAAGTTTCCGTACATGGGAACTTTATGAATATCCTCTATTGCCCGTAGCATCATCCCACGTGTGGTCTGTGAAAATAGCGACACAATTAGAAAAGCCACGATATATTATTATTGGATTCCAAACGGCTAGAAAAAATGACAGGCGAGAAATGCAAGTCTGTTTGATCACTGCAACATTAGTAATGTTAAAGTATTTTTGAATTCAAAATATTATCCGTATGGTAATTTAAACCTTGATATTGCAAATAATCAATTTTCTTTATTATATGATATGTATATCAATTTTCAAACAAGTTACTATAATAAAAATGTTACTGGTAAACCTATATTGAATAAATCAATATTTTTAGAGAAAGCTCCATTAATCATTATTGATTGCTCTAAGCAGAATGAAGCTTTAAAACATGCACCTGTCGATGTTCGACTCGAATTTGAATCAAAGGAAAATTTTCCTGCAAACACTTCTGCTTATTGTTTAATTTTACATGATCGCATTGTAGAATATAATCCCATAAGTGGAAATGTAAAGAAATTGGTTTGAGAGGAGGGGTAACCATTATTGCGCATGCGTCAATTAATGAATAAAACGCGGTTATACTTTATTCACTAGTGAATCAGTTTCATACGAAATGGAATACATTGTAGACGTGCAGGGATTCCGCGGGCCTGGTAATCGGTTCATACCAAAGGAAATGTCTATAATAAATATTATCGACAGTGAAATTGTGACTTATGTGTTTAAACCACCATATCAATGGGTGTGGTTACCTATACACTATAAGAGAGTCAATAACTGGTTGATGAATAATTATCACGGTTTACCATGGCAATCTGGCGATGTACCATTTGACGCTATAAACGAAACTTTGGAGGATATCTTTAAATGTGCTAGCAAAATTTATGTAAAAGGAGTCGATAAAAAATGTTGGTTGGAGGAAATATTAAACGCAGAAAATGTTATCAATCTCGACATTTTGGACTGCCCATCTCTAGCAAAACTGAAGCAGCAGTAGCAATATCAATTGTCGGAGAAGTGTGAAAATCATACGATTAATGGAACATGCGCTAAAGAAAATGTAAAAATAGTTAAGAATTGGGTATTGGAAAATCTATGTGAACAACCTGCATCTCCACAACGTTCATTAAGGATTTATTACGAAGTAAAACGACTCGCATTGATGGAAACAAAAGATATCGAATGTTTGCCGATTGATTTCATTTGCATGTTTGCTGATCGGCAAATTGAAGAAGCATGGGCTTGCTTACCACCTGCTATGCAAATGCATCCTGATATACGTGAATGTCGTCGATGTTATAAACATTTCGAATCAAGCTATGATACGATAGATGGTCCACCACCTATGATTAAAGACTGCATCAATTGTCAAATTATAAGCGATGCATTAGTTGATGATAATGAAAATATGAATTTCATGTGATGGGTATTGTATATTGTTATGTATGAATATGAGAAATAAAAAAAATAAATAACATTTATTAAAAATATCTTCTGTATTTTCTTCATCTTCCTTCCTGCATGATACTGTACAAAAAAAGAAAATGGGTTATTTAAATGGTCATATTTAACAGAGGGGTCGATGATTAACGTAATGATTAATGGATTTTAGACGCGTTGCAACTCGTATACCATCTTTACGAGATATAGGTCCCAACATATTATGTTATATTCTTAGAAATTTCATGTGTTTCCCAAATATGGGAATGAATAATGGTTTTTAGTCGCGTCTGGACCTGTATACGATCTTTACGAGATATAGGTCCCAACGTGTTATGTAATAATCTTAGAAAATACATGTGTTTTTCCAAGGGTGGTCGGCGCCGATGCCGACCTCCCCGGCGCTATTCATGCACGCTTTGAATGAGTGGTGGGAAAACCGAGCGCTAGATGTCGAAGGTACACGTGTTTTCCCAAAGATGGGAATGATTAATGGATTTTAGACGCGTTCCAACTCGTATTCCATCTTTACGAGATATAGGTCCTAACATGTTATGTAATATTCTTAGAAATTACATGTATTTTTCCAAGGGTGGTCGGCGCCGATGCCGACCTCCCCGGCGCTATTCAAGCACGCTTTGAATGAGTGGTGGGAAAACCGAGCGCCAGATGTCGAAGGTACACGTGTTTTCCCAAAGATGGGAATGATTAATGGATTTTAGACGCGTTCCAACTCGTATACCATCTTTACGAGATATAGGTCCCAACATGTTATGTAATATTCTTAGAAATTACATGTGTTTTTCCAAGGGTGGTCGACGCCGATGCCGACCTCCCCGGCGCTATTCAAGCACGCTTTGAATGAGTGGTGGAAAAACCAAACGCCAGGCCCCGAGCGCCAGATGTCGAGGGTACACGTGTTTTTCCAAAGAAGGGAATGATTAATGGATTTTAGACGCGTCTCAACTCGTATACCATCCATGTGTTTCGAGGGAGGGGAGAAGCATGGCAATAATTATTCGAGCGATCAAATCGCGATATCAATTCGCGGTTTTAATTCGCGGTTTTAATTCGCAATCTTGATTCGCGAGTTATCTCGCGAGGTACCCCTCGCGATCCACCGAAACCGCGAGTGGCGCAGAACTGTCATTCCCCCTCTACTTGCGTGCTTTGCGATGTTAGGGGTTTATAGGGTCGCTGGTTCAAAACCCCCGAAGCGGAAGGTTTTTTTAATTTATTTGCGAGCATTGTAAGAAAATAGGTTAAATTTAAATACACCATGCGAGACTTTAATATAAAATATTTATAAATTTAAAAAATGTTAAAATTTATTTTTTTTACATCAAAATAAAGTCTTGAAAGAGTCTGGCACCGGTTTGGAAGTAGTCTAGCAAATAGTATGGGAAACGCTGATACGCCAGACTTATCCCATATACCTTGACCCAAACAAGGGGCATACAACACCCATATCATAGCCATACTCTTTCCAATACTCAAGCCATACTGATGCCGTACCGAAAATGTCTACGCGGGCAACCCTTAAAAACTTCTTATGTTTTCACATCATGGACTAAAATTTCATATTATTATTATTATTAATATTGAATCGTTTATAGAACTGACGTTTCCATACAATATCACTTAAAAAGACTGACACCCTGTATGAAATAAAAGACAAAACAAAAATTCAACATGAAGACATGCTTAGATTAATTCTATTTAAATGTGCCTATGTGATTCCGTAAAACATTAGTCATTTTGAAAGGAAAAGTGAAAAATTCTCAATGATCTGTCTGTAAAGCTTATATAGTTCTTATAAATCTTACTTCACGTTTCTTTTCGACAGTCGAAACACACTTTCAATAATCATTGAATATTTTCTTATGTAAGGGAGTAAATATTCAACGATTTTTTCGTAAATAATGATACAATTTAATATATACGATCATTATACAATTTAACTAAACAAGCTTAATTGCGGTGTTTTGGAAATGTTTGTGATAAAAGTATGAATATGCAATTAAATGAATCATTTAATTTCAATTACATAATTTTTGCATATTATAACACGTACATTTTACAATATTTGCAAACTGTATGTCAGTATTTTCATTCTCACGTTTAGACTAAAATGTTCGTCAAAACTGACTCTTGTCCGTCATTAATTATAGGCTTCTAGTACATTGGAGATTTGAAACACCTGTACAATATGTTGTATGTTTTCTTAAATCTGAATGCATTCACATTACTGATGATAATAATGCTTCTTTTATTTCATCTTGACCAAAGGTGCGAACGCAACAAATTGAGATCAGTACCATTGCTAGTTAGTGTCTGAAATTTCTTACCCACACCTATCAAGGAGATTTCGAAAATTATTGGCAAAGGCATTCACAGTTATTAATATGCTTCTTTATAAGTCATAAGTTTGCTGTCGAGTAGATTCATAATGTAGATCGGTAAGTATCTAATTCCTTATCTTACATTTAATTCCTCACAATATTAAATATATATATCCTTCAAAGCGTCGTGTTTTATTTTGGCTTTATTGCGTCTTGTAATATATCTGCTCGCACTCTATATTGGAGTCATATTTTAAAGATAAATTGTAGCTACTCCAGATATTAACGAACACCTTACTAATAATTAAGACTGAAAATCAAAGGACATAATTTCGTATACATTGATTATTTGACCATCCACCTTATACCCACACTAATATTCTACCCATACCAAAAACATCTAGCAAATAATCGAGGAAATATTTTCACTTCAAATTTATTATTATACTTGAAATATCTCTCTCAGACTGAACTTCTCTAATTACAAGTTTCTATATTATCTAAGTTACTATATTCTGCATCTTACTTACTTTATATCGGAAACGTTAGTTAACTGATATTTTAAGCGAGGAATTTGTATATTTTCCAACCCATAATGCATTATTGCACTTTTATTTAAATCTGTCGGCATTTATTTAATAATATTTCTAGGCATTTGAACATTACATCTAGTTACTATAGAAACTTCCATAATATTACTTGAATTTTGTGTTAAACTTAATGATTCAATGCAATTTGTCTTGAGCCCACATTCAATATTTTTCTTCAAAATATGCAATCTGCAACATTTTACTATACGGTAGTTCATCTTAATTAAGAACACTTCTAATTATACTTTTATTTATAATTTTGAATATTAAGCTATCTACGTTATGATATGCATTGTGGACGTTTGGTCCCTTTGCGAGATGTATTTTTGTTATTTCCGTAAAATTTACTTCACCTTGGCTGTGCATCTTAATATAGTCTTATGCTCAACGATCATCTACTTTATCAATGATTATCTACTTTTCGTATAAGTATTAAATGTGGAATCATTCATCATTGCAGTCCCATGCACACATATTGCTGTTCCCTCTCATCCTTTCTCACTTCTCCTCTCTCAATCATCTGTTGAACAACCGATGAAATCATTAAAAATGATAATATTTAAGCATAATTTCACCACCATGTCAGAAAACGTGTAGAAATTTATGATACGTTTTGTGTATCAGGGAGCAATAATGTAATTGTCAAGTACATGATGCATGAGCCCTGGTAGAAATTTAAGTTATTTTTCTGGGCTCCATTAGTTATAGCATACAGACCAGAAAAAAAATGGCCAGAAACTGGTTGCATTGAATCATTAAGTTTAACATAAGATTCAAGTCATATTATGGAAGTTTCTATAGTAACTGGATGTAATGTTCAAATGCGTAGAAATATTAAATAAATGCCGACAGATTTAAATAAAAGTGCAATAATGCATTTACGTGCTGACAAACCGGAATGTTAAATTGAAATTGATGGATGACGTCATGGAATACATATAAAATTCAAGTTTTATTTGAATGCGTTACCAGGGAATATAAAAGAAGAGGATAACATTAATTGCTGTACTCTCAGAGTCGAAAGAAAATACAGAGAATAAATATGTTCAAACATATGAGTTGGAAAATATACAAATTCCTCGCTTAAAATATCAGTTAACTAACGTTTCCGATATAAAGTAAGTAAGATGCAGAACATAGTAAACTTGTAAGAGAAGTTTATACTGAGAGAGATATTTCAAGTATAATAATAAATTTGAAGTGAAAATATTTCCTCGATTATTTGCTAGATGTTTTTGGTATGGGTAGAATATTAGTGTGGGTATAAGGTGGATGGTCAAATAATCAATGTATACGAAATTATGTCCTTTGATTTTCAGTCTTAATTACTAGTAAGGTGTTCCTTAATATCTGGAGTAGCTACAATTTATCTTTAAAATATGACTCCAATATAGAGAGTGCGAGCAGATATATTACAAGACGCAATAAAGAAGAATAAAACACGACGCTTTGAAGGGTATATATTGAATATTGTGAGGAATTAAATGTAAGATAAGGAATTAGATACTTACCGATCTACATTATGAATCTACTCGACAACAAACTTTGCGAGGGGTTTTTCTTCTTCCTCACTTAATTTATTTTTATCAATTAAGGATACGAATTAAAAATTAACAAATACACTTCACTTAGTTTAGAACAATTATTATTTGTAATTGGTTTTTCATTTCATATAATATTCAATATTTAACAAATATCGACTCGCGAGACCGAAACCGGAGAAAAATGACACTCAATAGAATTAACCAACGTTTCGGACTTACCGCCTTCTTTGATGTACAATTCTTTTGGACTCTCCGAATATATCGTGGCGACGCACAGTGAAAAATAAAAAAATCTATAATAGGTAATCGAGCCGACTTATCTAAAACAAAAATTCTCTTTTATCGTGCCGTAACGTAAACGCTCGATGGTCCGCAACGAAGTGCCGAAATTTCCGCGAACTTTTCGCGGATCGCACGTGACGCTCCGACTCTCTTTCGCGCCCCTCTCGTCATCGGCCGCCTTCGCCTATTTTCCGGGCGGTCTCTCTCGTTCGGTCGAAAACATCGTCGCTGAAACAAACATTCGAAACGCATTTGTCAGTCGCACGCAATTTAATTCTTCGGCGATCGGGAAATCGAAGCTTGCGGCAGCGATCGGTTCGCCCGCTAAGGAGCGCCGAGTCATGTGGCAAATGATCCATCACAACTTATGACTTATAAAGAAGCATATTAATAACTGTGAATGCCTTTGCCAATAATTTTCGAAATCTCCTTGATAGGTGTGGGTAAGAAATTTCAGACACTCACTAGCAATGGTACTGATCTCAATTTGTTGCGTTCGCACCTTTGGTCAAGATGAAATAAAAGAAGCATTATTATCATCCGTAACGTGAATGCATTCAGATTTAAGAAAATATACAACATATTGTACAGGTGTTTCAATGCTTCAATGTATTAGATGCCTATAATTAATGACGGACAAGAGTCAATTTTGACGCACATTTTAGTCTAAACGTGATAATGAAAATACTGACATACAGTCTACAAATATTGTACAATGTACGTGTTATAATATGCAAAAATTATGTAATTGAAATTAATGATAGAGATAGGTGTGTTAAATGATTCACTTAATTGCATATTCATACTTTTATCACCAACATTTCCAAAACGCCGCAATTAAGCTTGTGTAGTTAAATTGTATAATGATCGTATATATTAAATTGTATCATTATTTACGAAAAAATCGATGAATATTTACTCGCTTACATAAGAAAATATTCAATGATTATTGAAAGTGTGTTTCGACTGTCGAAAAGAAACGTGAAGTAAGATTTATAAGAACTATATAAGCTTTACAGACAGATCATTGAGAATTTTTCACTTTTCCTTTCAAAATGACTAATGTTTTACGGAATCACATACGCACATTTAAATAGAATTAATCTATGCATGTCTTCATGTTGAATTTTTGTTTTGTCTTTTATTTCATACACGGTGTCAGTCTTTTTAAGTGATATTGTATGGAAACATCAGTTCTATAAACAATTCAATATTAATAATAATAATAATAATATCAAATTTTAGTCCATGATGTAAAAACATAAGAAGTTTTTAAAGGTTAATTTATTACTATGAAAATGATTTATTGATATAATGACTTGTGTCTTTTTCTATTACACTAGGTGTGATGGATAGCAGTAAAGACTCCTTATACCAATAAATTTCACAAAATACCTAGAACAATAGTATTCGTGCGTGAATGACTCAGATAACTAATTACGATTACAATGTGGAAGTAACAAAAATCTGTCAAATATGACAACGTTTCGTGCAATGATTATTCAAATCATTATTGTAAACGAAATTAAATAGTCATGTCGGTTAGGCTACATACAATTTCGAATCAATTTATACCGTTAGTTAGTACTAAAATACATTTATGCTTGTACTTTTTTTTACACACGACTCGATTTTATGCACGGGTATTCGTATAGATGTAAGAAATGGGTAGCTAATGAGAGAGAGAGAGAGAGAGAGAGAGGGAGAGAGAACGGTCGACAATTAAAGAAGATAGTTCAAAAGTCACATCTTATGTGGGCTATTATACACGGTTCTAATGTGAAAAAATGTGTTATTATCATAATGATAAATAACCATATGGAAATAAAAATGGTATGTTTTCGTTACATTTAAGCATGATTCCGTACGATTACGTACGATTTGGTACGTTTAGGTACGTTCGATTCGATCATTTTTACAGCATTATACAGAAACGTACGCGAATTTACGCAAAAGTATGCAAAGATGCAGTATCGTCCAGAATCCTACAAAAATGTACACATACGAGAAAAAATGCATAACAGAATATTTCTAAACAGATGTAAACGTACGTAAACGTACGTAAACGTACGTAAACGTACGCGAACGTACGCGAACGTACGCGAAAGTGTGCAAAGGTACAGTATCCTGTAGAATCCTGCAGAAACGTCACTTACGAGAAAAAATGCATCAAAGAATATTCCTACACGTACGTAAACGTACGCGAACGCATGGCAAATGTGCATCATCGCGAATTATGCTAGAGGAGCACACGTAAGCTCCGAAAATAATTCATAGAATCCAATTAATTTTAAAACATTATCAAATCCATTTATTATATTTCGTTAAGCTTGTTCGAAGATATTAATATTATTAATTATTAATTCCAATTGGACTCTAAAATGAGGCGTCATCGTGCGGCGAGTCACCGTACTACATAGTTAATATCTTCGAACAAGCTACTCATATAATTATGGTCGAACTTCACTTACAGGTAAGTTCGTTTAACCATCAACAATACATAGCGAAATCTACCCCCTGCACCGTTTCTACACCACTGCACCGGTGTAACGGTGCACGTGTTCCACCCAAAAAGCGCTGGCTTCAAAACGCATATAGTCTCTACATTAAAATCCCCCTTAAATTTTTTCTGCCTATCTATATGAGACACCTGTGACCTTGACAATTTCGCTAGATATATAAAATGTTCTTATATAAAAATGATATCTTCAAAAATATCGGTTTTTAAATGAAAATAACTAAACAAACGAAACCTAACCTCCGTCTCTAGCCGAGAGACTTGCACCCGGACGGTGTTTATTTACACGCTTTTGATGCAAAAGTGCAACACTGGTGCAAGGGGTAGATTTCGCTAACAGTACGTCCGTTGTGTTGACGTGTCGCTGCCCACAAGTCGCTGGACGGCTCAGGTACATACTGCCTTACGGCAGTTACGTATATGTTGATTATTTCAAAAATTGAAAATCTTACAATTTTTTGGTAAAAGCTATGCTTTTGCATATACGATCTAAAACCTTTCAATAAGTTTTCCCATTGACAAAAGATTTTAGGCATAAAACTAGCTTTCGACTAGAATTTGGTAAGTGACAAAAGATTTTAGATCTAAAACCTTCTTTCGATAAGAGTTTCGCCATTGACAAATGAGTTTAGGTCTAAAACCTTGTTTCGAAAATAGATTATTATTGAAAAAAAAAAATGTAATAATCGGATCGCGCAACAAATTGTTTATAGATTGATACTGTATCAGCAAATACCCATACTACGACAACGAAATTATATTTCAGATGATACGAGAAATATGTATATGAATTTATGTAATGATAATCGACTAAATAATTTTGAAAAAGTTGATAATTGTAATTTATTAGGACTTGGAATGATTGGTAAACTTTTGAATTCAGAAAAGTTACATTTAAGTATTTACTTTAATGTGTCAGAAATGCCCGAAAAATATGAAAAAATGTATAAATATCCCTACAAAACGCGACAAATTTTTGGAATATTTGTCCAATGTAGAAGAATTAGTTTGGGTCATTTTTCTCCAAAATTACGTGAAAAATTTTGGACAAAAAATCGAAAAAAATAACGGAAGAAAAACGGGCACCTATCTGGGATATTCTATATTCGTGCAGTCGGGCACGTTCCTGTATATAGTTCCAAAATCTCGTACGTTTCTATACATGGCTGCATATATCCGTACAATTGCGTACGTTTGCGTACGTCTGCGTACGTTTCAGTACATATTCATATGATTCCGGACGTTTTTGTACGAAAATATTTTATTACGAATGGTTGTTTGACATCTACAGTATACAATGCTGTACATCTCCGCATGCTTCAGTATGTTCTAGCAATTTTGTGTACGTTTGCGTACGTTTGTGTACGTACCAATAAATGGATTTGATAATGTTTTAAAACTAATTGGATTCTATGAATTATTTTCGGAGCTTACGTGTGCTCCTCTAGCATAATTCGCGATGATGCACATTTGCCATGCGTTCGCGTACGTTTACGTACGTGTAGGAATATTCTTTGATGCATTTTTTCTCGTAAGTGACGTTTCTGCAGGATTCTACAGGATACTGTACCTTTGCACACTTTCGCGTACGTTCGCGTACGTTCGCGTACGTTTACGTACGTTTACGTACGTTTACATCTGTTTAGAAATATTTTGTTATGCATTTTTTCTCGTATGTGTACATTTTTGTAGGATTCTGGACGATACTGCATCTTTGCATACTTTTGCGTAAGTTCGCGTACGTTTCTGTACAATGGTGTACAAAATGTTCGAATCGTAACCAAATCGTTCGCGAACGTACGTAAACGGTAGCACGTCTTTATTTCACGGACAAATAATCACACGAGAAAATATCACGGACATTTGATCACACGTCAAATTATCACAATGATAAAATATCACACATTTACAAATTTCCCCGTGCATCCATATTCATTTATGAATTATTAGGAGTAAGCGGAGTTCTGACTGTTTAGGTTAGGTTAGTTTTAGGGCACCCATAAGCTTTTAAGCATTATTAGTGGTGGGCAGAATTCTGAGTAGTTAGATTAGGTTAGTTTCGTGACGTTGCCATATCTCTTTTCCCCATTTTAGTAAACGAAATTTTATCTATAATAATTCTCGCTACAATAGCCAGGGTTAAATAGTCTGATGCCAAACCAGAGGGCCAAAATGTCTTAATGCCAGAATGGCGGTGGAAAAAGACTGACATGAATTTCCGGGAGTAATATCCACTTTTTTTGAGCTGGTTTTTTGCCTCAGTGATATTTTTATTTATGGTTATTTGTCCATGTGATATTTTGTCGTGCGATCAATTGTCGTGTTCTATTTTGTCGTGTGATTAGTTGTCATGTGAAATAAAGACGTGGAGCCACGTAAACGTACCTCACCGTACATAATTCTATACAGACGTACCGAAATGTGTCAAAATCGTACGGTGAATTACGTTAGATTACCGTTGATTTTTTGCATACCGGTACATGGACTGACTTTAAGATGTGATGATTTTAAGTATTTGTTTTTAGAGTGCAGTACATCGCGATTCAATATACATACAAAAATTAATTGTTTAAACGATGTCAACTTAATGATTGAACATTTTTTATTTAAAATTTAGAGATCTTTGGCACGCTCAATTGTATTATAAATGGATCGAAACTTGTATTTATACGTCTATGTACATTTCAATGAGATCGAATATCGTAGAAAAGATTTCTTCAATTGCAAAAGTGTGGTGACCATCATAATGGTGCTAGTACTTGAAACGGTTTAATATTGAGTTTAACTTCTTTTTTATCATCTGAGTATCATAACTCGCAAACTATCGACAATGGACACGTATGGGACCGTCTATCCTAATCTCAAGAGGAACATCGAATGATACCGAGAGGGATCTAGTGACCGTGAAAACTATCTGTTTTTGTTACACTCTGATTTTATTTCCGATTCATAGGATTTTACGAAGAGATACTGCGATCTAGAGAGAAAGGTACGACGTATACCCATAAGTTAGAGGTATCACGCCATATGTGGAAGTGGCAAAGAGTGTGTGAGAAGGAGAGATACGAGATAGAGAGAGAGAGAGAGAGAGGGAGAATGAAGCGTCAATTAATGAAGGGGACAAGCAAATCAGTACGAGGTACTAGAAATGTAGTATATTGCCGACGTGCCAGGATTCCCCGGATCTGGTAATCAGTTTATATAGAAGAAAATGTGCATTATGGATATTTCCAACAGTGATGTAGTAAAGTACGTTTTGAATGTAAAACAATTGGTTAATGCACAATTATCATGGTCTACGATTGGAATCGGGCGATATACCCTTTGATGCAATCAACGAAACGTTGGAAGACATCGTTACATGTGCTCACAAGATATACATAAAAGGCGCACACAAAAAAAGATATAGGTTGCAGGAAGTTTTAGATGCTGACAATGCTGTTGACCTAGATATATTGGCCCGTCCATCTTTACCGAAACTCACAGGATAAAATGCTTAAAAATTGGATACTGGAAAATATTCAAGACCATCCTGCAACTCTTCAAAGGTCAATGAGAATTTTCTATGAAGTGAAACGTCTTGCATTAATGGAAACAAAAGACATCGAGTGTCTACCTATAGATTTCATCTCAACGTTTGTAGCAGGGGTACTCAACACACGTAGAAATACCAAGTCGCAAGTTCCAGCGCCATCTAGTAGAGCCGGTCTGCAAACCAAAGCTACTAGCACGCACACATGCAAAGGCATTGTGTCTGTGTGTATGCGCGCATACATATGCCGTTACGTATTGAAATAATTGTTTACAATCGATTCACTTCGATTTTACTTTATTTTAAATTCATAATTCATTTATTTTTCGAAAAAAAGAAACGATTTTGTAAATGTAGTGGATGAGGATGTGAGTGAATGTTATAAAGAAATAAAATATCGTGAAATACATGGATAAAATTTATTTATAAAGCAGTTACAAATATGCAGCAAAATTTGAAAGATAAATTATCATAATAATAATAATAATAATAATAATTAACAATAATGTCTTCATTGCGCAAAATAAACTGGTACAAAGTAAATTAACAATTAACGTAGTATACAAAGTTCATAAATTTTGTTGCGTATGAAACCGACAAGGAACATTACTCGTATATTTCTACAGTTTATGATAGTTTTATCTAATGACGTTATACAATTCAAGTTATAGTAATTGGTAAGTAATCAAGTAATATAGCTAAACGAATTTACATGTTCATTATTACGAACAAAATTATATACACCCAAATATCGATAGGGTGCAATCGTTGTTCTTTAGTGTACAATAATAGATAATTTCATTGTATATATTAGATAATGTAACTGACAGCAAAGACCGAAAAAGATTTTAAAATTGATGAAACTGGATTAAATAATTACAACCGACTCTGTAGAACAACGTGTTTAATCTAATGCCTTTGGTATAAGTTTTTATAAACAGGAAGTATATTTTGATGTATTATATGTAAACAATAGATAGCGTAATCTTTGCATAAATATAAGTGCGCGAAATACAAATATAAAAGAAGGTTTACACAATATATATATATATATATATATATATATATATATATTCCATATTTAACACTCCCACATAAACCGGAATTTAATTTTCGAATTTAAGTCCCATACGCACTGCACATCTTCTTAGTTTCGGACCATGTAGAGCTTTCGTAAGTCCATCCGCAAACATATCTTCAGTTGGGACATATTCTAAAATTATTTCTTTATTTTCAATGCATTCTCGAACAAAATGATGTCGAACATCTATGTGTTTAGTACGAGGTTTGTATGCTGTCGTTTTGGCTAAATTCGTTGCTGACTGATTATCACAGAAAATTTTTGTTCCATTTTTCACCGAAGCCACATCTAATTCAGTCGCTAACATCCTTAACCATTTTGCTTCTTGGCATGTTGAGGCGAGTGCCACGTACTCAGCCTCTGTAGTTGACAATGCAATTGTATTTTGCTTTTTACTTTGCTATGATATTGAACCTCCGGCTAAAGCAAAAAAGCTTCCGCTGATTGACCTTCTATCCTGAGTATCGTCGGCCCAATCTGCATCTCCATATCCTTCGATCTCTAGATTTCCACTTCGACTATTCTAGTTTTGCTGAACTTGTTCTTCGTAGGTATCGCAGTATTCTCTTAACTGCTTTCCAATGAGCTATACCGGGAGAACTATTGAATCGACTTACTACTCCCACAGCATACGTAATGTCTGGACGAGTGGCTTGACTAACGTAAATAAGACAACCGATTGCTTCTTGATACGGTACTTTCGACATTAGGTTTGCCTCTTCTGATCCAGGTTCCGGTGACATTTCTTTCGATAACACTAAATTTGGTTCCATCGGTGTTGATGAACTTTTGCAATTTTCCATTCCGAAGCGTTCTAGAATCTCCTCGATGTACTTTTCTTGATCCACGCAAACTTTACCTTCTGCGACATCTTGATTTATTCGTAGACCTACTAAACCTTTTGCGTTACCCAAGACTTTCATTTTGAATCTCTTCGCTAAGTCCTTTTTCGTTGAGAATAAACAATGATCATCATTTGAAGCAATTAGGAGATCATCTACATATACTCCGATGACTACTAATTTCGAATTGTCTTCTTTAAAATAGATACATGGCTCTATTTGAGTGGCTACGAATCCCATTTTGTGTAGCACATCATCAAGTTTTCTATTTCAGGAACGTCCTCCTTGTTTTAAGCCGTAAATTGCCTTATTCAGCTTCCATATTTTCCCTTGTTGGTTTTCTTGAACGAATTCTTTGGGTGGTCGAACGTAGATTTCTTCATTTAGTTCACCTTGTAAATCGCACTAATATGCCGTCACGACGTCCATTTGATGTATCTTCAAATTATATTTTGCTGCTAAAGCACATAAATATCTTATTGACGTATACCTAATTACTGGAGAGTACGTCTCTTCGCAGTCAATACTTTTTCGTTGCTTACAACCTCTTGCGACCAGCCTTGCTTTGTAGCGTAACTTTCCATCAGATTCTCGTTTAATCTTGAACACCCATCTAGTGTCCAAAATTGTTTTCCCATCCACTGGAGTCGCCCAATTCCACGTTTTATTTTCGATCAAGGAATTTCTTTCCTCTTCGATAGCACGTTTCCAGTAATCTCGCTCCGAGCCATTTTGAGCCTCTTCGACTGACGCTGACTCAGAAAAATTTGATCCACTTTCTTTCACTACGTACGTAATAAAATCTTCTAGTACCCTAGGTTTTCTTTGTCTGGTCGACCTTCTAGGCGTTTCCTGCGGATTCTGATGAGGTTCTTCTGCGGTTTCTTCTGATTCTGCTGCGGTTTCCTCAGATTTTGCGATGTCTAAATCCTCTTTAGGACTACTCGTGATCGTTTCAAAGGATTCTATCGATGAATTACTGCTGACTGATCTAAACTCATCTTCGGCGTTGCTATATTCATCTGCTTCCAAATATATATTGGTAGTGTACGGTTTGCCTTCAACTTTCTTTTCATTTAGAAAGGAGTTTTCGAAGAATACCACATCTCTACTACAGGTTATCTTGTAGTTTTCGGGATTTATGAGTCGATAACCCTTTGACACGTCACTGTATCCTACCAGGATTAATTTTTTGCTTTCGGATCCCATTTTTGTCTCAATTCTTTGGAAACGTGTGCAAAAGCTTCGCATCCAAAAACTTTGAGGTGACTAATGTCTGGCACCTTTCCGGTCCATATTTCCTCCGCAGTCTTCCAATTTAGGACTTGTTTAGGCGATCGATTTATTAAATAGGTAGCTGTTGCAACGGCTTCTGCCCAATATACTTTCGGTAAATGTGCTCCAAAAAGCATTGCTTTGGCTTTCTCCACCAATGTTCGATTAGCCCTTTCGGATACTCCATTTTGTTCTGGAGTATACCTAATCGTATACTGGTGTTTAATACCTTCGTCTATTAGCATTTTCTCTATTTTTCTATCGATATACTCGCGCCCATTATCAGTCCGCAACTTTCGAATTTTCTTGCCTGTTTCTCTTTCTACTGCCACTTTAAAAACTTTTAGATACTCGTATACTTCACTTTTTGTTTTTAAAAAATAAACGAAGAACTTACGCGTGAAGTCGTCAATAAATGTCAAGAAATACTTGGCATTTGAGAAGGATGCTGTTTCCATTGGACCACATAAATCGGAGTGGATTAGCTCCAAAACATCTGCTGCACGACTCCCTTTCTTCGGAAAAGATTCTCTGTGTAGTTTACCTTCGATGCATGGAATACAAGGCTCACCCTTAACTTGACCAAATTTCGCACCGTCTACTGCACATTTTTTGATCATTTCCATACTTCGATGATTTAAATGCCCGAGTCTTTGATGCCACAAATCAAAAGTTTCTGCCTTGACTGCGAATGCCCTTTCACTTTGTGACTGCAGCTTGAAAATTCCACCATCCTCTATTAATGTGCCCACCTTTTTGCCTTGACTGTCTTCGATATAACTATTACCTGGAGTAAAGCACACAGATATACCCTTTCGAACCATTTTACTTATGGATAGCAAATTTATGGTGCTGTCCGGTACATGTAGTACTTCTTTTGCACTAATTTCGATTGCGTCGGGCTCGAGGTTAGTTTGAATATTTACATTACCCACACTTTCAACACTCATGCGATGGTGACCAGCTGTCATTATGTTGGCGCCTATTACCTTTCTCCTATCCTGAAGAAGATCTGCATTTGGCGTAATGTGGGCTGATGCGCATGAATCAACATACCATGTCTCAGGTGATAATTTTTGGTCGTTCGTCAAATATGCACTAAAGGCTACATCTCGCTTTGATTTGTATGCATCATCGTACCTTCTCCCCCCTGTATCGTCCTTTGACCTATGGGGGCACTTGTTTGCGAAATGTCCTGGCGCACCACACCTAAAACATTTAATTGTTTTACATTTTTTCTTTCGTGAATTTGTCGAATAAAATGCAGTCTCATTTTTGGGCTGAATGGCAACTCTTGATTGGACATCTTGAAGGAGTTTCATTTTTATCCCGTAGGAAGTGATTTTGATTCCACTGCTTTCCAATCCCATTACCATGGGCTTGTACTCTTCTGGCAGTCCTGCCAATAATAATACTCCGATTCATTCATCCGACACTTCTAGGCCGATACCATTAAGCTTGTGGGCAGTGCTAATTATTACGTTAATAAATTCTTCCACAGAATTACAATTGTTCAGGTTAGTCGTAACTAGGGTTTTTAGAAGGCTAACCTTTCTAGTTAAACCGGAGTCTTCGAAAGCTGTCTGTAATTTCTCCCAAGACTGCTTAGGGGTCACAGCATCCTGGATATGAATGTAATTGATCGGCTCTATCATTAAGAGTATTTTCGATTTTGTTTTGACCATTTTCTTGGCATCACCGATATACACTGGATCTCCTTCGACACAACCCCACAAATCCTCATATTCTAGCAATGCTCACGTTGCCATTTTCCATGTGGGATAGTTGTCCCGACCTTTTAATCTTTCGATAGGCAACGTGTTCGGAATTGCCGCCATGGTCACACACGTGTTCACTTGAATCTCTTATTTTCTTTAATCAAAAAAAGAATACACTTCGCGTCACGATCGGTATATTTCTTACACGAAATTTTGGTACCACGCGAAAATATCTTTTTAATTTTCTCAGGATTAAGCCACGATCCTGGGCCCATAACCTGATGAAACTGGATTAAATAATTACAACCGACTCTGTAAAACAACGTGTTTAATCTAATGCCTTTGGTCTAAGTTTTTATAAACAGGAAGTATATTTTGATTATATGTAAACAATAGATAGCGTAACCTTTGCATAAATATAAGTGCGCGAAATACAAATATAAAAGAAGGTTTACACAATATATATATATATATATTCCATATTTAACAAAAATAAATAAATCTATTATTACATTTAAAATTATATATTTCATTTATTGCAAAAAATAAACATGTAAGAATACAACCTAGCGTACTGTGGTCCAAACGACACTAGTCATCGAAAAGAATTATTACATTTTATGCGTACTATATGCATTTTGATAATTAAATTTATTCTCTTCCACTAGCTACTGATTTTCATCATACACTAGTATGATTTATTTTTGTTAGTTGAATTGTATTTTTATATCTGTCAATTGAAGAATGTTTCAACATTACTGTAAAATACGGCATACAATATTTTTCTATTTTTTCTTAAGTAATAATTTAATATAATATTTATAATACTGTATATTATAACAAATATTAATAGTGATAATTTTGTTAAATTAATTTTTCGTTAATGTAAATTATATTACTAGATGTACAAAATTATTTTACAGTTTCAAATGCAACGATGCTAAAATAATAGTTACATTGATATTGTCATATTGAAGAAGTAAAAACTTAGCACAGTTTAGCATTCTACTAATTTCATGGTGGATGAATAATTGATGAATCCTTTACACTGTACTGTATGTTGGATTTTACATTACTGCTGAAATATTCTTTGAGCAAACGATTATGAAAAATCTATAATCGGTGCTTCATTTTAAGCATATTATTAATTACATATTTGTTGCGTTACATATTGAATGATAAAGCTTAAGTCTTTTTCTCGCTGTGATGCCTAGATTAAGATCGTTAGTAGCACAATGACAAAGTATTCTTACACGTTATTTGAAATAATCAACATATATTATTCTAAGCAGAAAAATAACTGTATATTTGTGTCTCAACTTTTTGGAGAACGCTGTTGAGATCTAAGATTATATATAGTAAATACCCTGCTAAAATTTATAGTGATGACACTGAAGCTACCAATGTAATCTAGCAGGGTAAAGGCCGAACGCCAGGTACGAATAGCGGAAGGGCGCACTCGGGGACTCCAGAATATACAACAGTTTTTTTCAATAAATACACATTGATAACGGTATCATATGGTACACACACGAGCAACATTCGTATATACCTAAAAGCAGCAATATTTGTTTAAACGATATGTATTATTTATTTCCAAATAAACCTTAAAAACGGTATAAGTATATGCCAGAAATTCCAGATCGACTCGAAAAAATTCATAGTAGCGTACAATTATGTTAGAAACAAAGTCTATATGAAATCGTTAGGGAGCAACAATTTGTCTAAACAATATCTATTGTTTATTGCAAAATAATCCTTAAAAACGTTATAAATATAGGCAAGAATTTCCAAATCGACTCGAAAAAATTCATAGAAGCGTAGAATTATGTTAAAAACAAAGTCTATAGGAAATCGTGAGGGAGCAACAATTTGTTTAAACAATATCTATTTCTGGCCTATACTTATACCGTTTTGAAGGTTTATTTTGCAATAAACAAGAGATATTGTTTAAACAAATTGTTGCTTTCTCACTATTTCCTATAGACTTTGTTTCTAACATAATTTTACGCTACTATGAATTTTTTCGAGTTGATCTGGAATTTCTGGCCTATACTTATAACGTTTTTAAGGTTTATTTTGCAATAAACTTTTATGCAAAAAAATTAATATAATTTAAACAAATATTGCTGCTTTAAGGTGTATACGAATGTTGCTCGTGTGTGTACCATGTGTATGTGATACTGTTACATTTGTTTAAGTCTGTTACCAATGTGTATTTATTGAAAAAAACTGTTGTATATTCTGGGGTATATTCTGACCCATCATCCGCGAAGCTTTTATTTAAGTTTATAAAAGCAATGTTTACTAGAAGAGCGTTTTTGCTAGGCGAATGATGTATAACGAAAGTCAATAGTCCCACTATCTAGTGTGTCTGCGAGTAGTAACAATTTTGCTTCGTGCGCTCCAATTAAATAATTCTGCGTCCATGTAATCCGGTCTTTTCCGGAACTTCTTATTGTACATTTATGTCTAGTTAAAATTTTTCTATTATTAATTAGATGTTTCTTTTTAAATATCTTTTTCGTATTATTTCATTTTGTGTAAAGATCCATTTGGACCGTTTATTATTAAATAAATAAACTAATAAATAAATGTCACTTAATATTTTCATCGGTCCATATGGATTAAACGCTAGCACTTTCAATTGTGCATTATCATGAATCCAAATGCTTACATTAAAGTACGTGAAAAAAAAACAAATTACGAGTTCAATTATGAATTCAGTCATAATGCAACGAATTTATGGACAAATTTTTTAATGCATTTCAGATTATTGGGATATTTTGTTAACATTATTATTATGCATTCTTGATACGTAAAAGTAAAATATGATACTCGTAAAAAGATTAGCTTAAATTTTCCAATGCGTCAACTTAAAAAGTACCCAAATTTCATTTCTTATTCGTTTAAATTTAGTGACAATTACGACACAGTAAAATGCGCTGATGTTAATGCAAATTCAAATTTTTTAGCGTTATATTCGGTTTCGCACAATAACCTCCTCGCATATTGTTAATGTGCACTGTCCAAATTGTGGAAGTAATTTTACAGTGAAATAGTGGAAATTAAAGTACTAATGAAAATTGTGGTAAATTTACAGCGTTGAGGATAATCTCGTACATTATCTACGTGATTTTACATATGCACTGTAAATAAGACTTTATTAGGTTTTTGGTGAGGGGATGCGACTCGTGAGAAAGAGAAACAGATACATAAATCCCTCTCACAATTTAACATTCTCTGTGCTGTTTTACTTAAAAAAACTATGGAAAATTACAAAGACGATATAATATTACATTTTTTCAATTTCATAATCGATGTAAAATTAAATTTGTTTCAATTTCATAATTATTGTAAAATTACCACGATCATTACTGGTATTTTCATTTCCACCTTTGACGTTGTAAATTTACATTTCGATTGTAAATTTTACATATTTGTGGTAAATTTCCTTCTATTTTCGGATGATTTTTACAAGACAATTGTACTTTTACTATGAAAATAATAGGAAATTTCGATAAAACTATAAACTGGGAAATGTAATTTTACTTTTATTATTCGCAGTATCTTTCTCATATCTTTCTTGAATCTTCTTTCCTGACCATTTTCGTATTAACAACGTTTGCTTCGTTATCAACCTTGAAGTTGATCATCTAAGGAAGACTACAAGTGCTTCAGTATTCGAACGTTTCCAAGTTCAGCTCTCAAACATCCCTCCTTCACCGAAGTTTTTGAAGGCCGTCAATTTATTGTCCAGTGGTGGTGGGAAAATCTATAAAAATAAGGATATTTAAAAACTTATTTAAAAAATGATAAATTAAAGTAAAAAATATACATTTGTATATCAAATAAGATTTAGTTATTAATGAATGATCAGGAAAGGAATACTAAATGCTTTAGTTGTAACGGAAATGCTGTTTTATCTTTATTTTAATACCCGGGTATAAGAAAAGCATTTTCGTTATTCCCCAGGCTCCGGCGGTGGCTCCGTATTGTGTAATAATTGTATGGCTAGTAACATTTCAGAACTAGCCGACTGCCAAGACGACGAGAGCCGGCAACCCTGTGGAGAGTAATACGGTACTCGCCGGTAACCGAAAAGTCTGACCTCTACATGTTGTTGACCCGCGAACATCGTTAGAGATATTTTTGTATTTTATATCGGTTCGGAAATTATTGCCAAGGACAGGTTAATTTTTTTTTCAGTTGTCCATATTTACTATTTAGTTATCTGTTTATTGTGCGACGTGCTATCGGACGACCGACGTCCCTTAAATTGCACCCGGCGATTACGCGGGACAAGCGACGTCCATTGCGACTGCCTGTCGAGAGTGAGAGAGAGAAAAAGAGAGCGAGATTGTTGTACCTGGGCGACGCACCAAAATTTTGTAAGTACCGGCTCTGTCCCGGCTTTCTCTTGTCTCTCGGGCAATAAATTCATCTTTTATTATTAGAAATAAACTTATTTATATTAAGTCCTATTTTTATCACCTTCCTTTGAATTTTCTCCTCCTCTTAATGTTGTCTCACATTATCTCTCTCTACGAGTTGTGTGAAAACGTATTGTGAATTATCTTGTATTTTCCGGGTATTCGTAAGTTTTGATTTGGGACAACCGCGTTCTATCTTTTATAGTGGCACACGTGACTCCTAAATCAAAATTTACGAGCCGTGCACTTTTTTATCGAAAGTGCCCGACTATTGTAACTGTCGGCACGAGATCAACTCTACTAGGAGTTAGACGCATAGACGTCTTATTAAAAATTAATAATAAATCTAAAAGACCGTTACATAGTAAATAAGCAGGAACATGCTAAACAATATTTCTCAGTATTTTTTACAGTTAAATTAAATAAATGGATTAGAATAAATAAACATACATTTTTTAATCTGCTTTTTATTCCTGAAAATTTGGCGTCGAGTGAAGCTCCATGACGGCAAATGAGTAAAGTTTTCATTTAGAAACAAAGTAGTCACGCTAAAGGTAACATGCAATGTTATATACAAAAAATTAATGACTGTAAAATTGAAAAACTGTTTTATTTTCATCTTAATTCTATTGTTTTTAAATTTGCTCTGTATATGTAACAACCAAATTTATATTTTTTTATTTTCTTCGGGTTGGAATTGTGGAAAATTTTAAAGAAAACAACACCGAAAAGGGTCCCGCACTTTTTGGCGAGTGGGGTTCAAACCCACTAAAAACCACACCAACCCGTTAAACATTTCCTATCCAATATATATATTATAAATTCACCCGTTAACATTTTAGCAATAATTTTATAAAATCAACCATGTATAACTGGCATAACAAACAAACTCGAACGAAAATTAAAAATATACAATACAAATTACTATTACTATGTCTGTTAACATGAATTATTGGCGACACTAAATATTTTTAACCAAGGATTTTACTGTACAAAATAAATTTGTAGTTAACTATGTAACTCGTTGATCTTTATACAAATTAATGGACATTGGACATGCCAAGCGGACCATACCAATTTTTCATTTTGGGAAACCAAGGGTTTGTATTCTTCCATGAAATTAAAATTTAGTATTTATTTAATTACAAGTGTTTTTTCAATAATTATAAAAATACTATTACAAGTTTCAATCTGGAATTTAACACTCTGATGAAAATTGACATGAGAAAAAAAATAGATACTTTGTACTTTGTATTAGGTTTTGTAACAAAGTACTTGCACAACTTGCTGCAATAGAAAACCTGATTCCAAAATTCCTTTAAAATTTGAGCTGCTGATATATGATAATTGGTGTGATCCGCTTGACCGTAGAAACACACCCGTATTACACTGCTGATAAATTGCTAAAATGCGTAAGTTCTTATATGTTACATATCTAAATAACAGTATGTTTGAGACTTGTGTTACATTACAATTTATTTGTTTTAAACGAATCTATTTTTTTTTTAAGTCTAATTTAAATTTGCTATTATTTTTCTCATTTATATTTATAATTAACTCCAGAGTAGAGAATAATTACATTCTTCATTTCCTTATTTAATTTTGGTACGACTGCGTACTCTATATTGATGGTATATTCATTATTGGATGGAGAGTTACGTTCGATATAATCCAATTTAATATTATTGGTGTTGTTGTTTTTAGTCTATTGTTGATGATTATATTGTTATTGTTACTTGCTTTTTTTTTTTAAATCTGCTTTTTTTGTTGCTGTTGTTATTGTTATTGTTATTATTGTTGTTGTTAATATTATTATTTTTAGTTATTACTATCTATTATTCTTTACTTTATATTATATTTTTATTGTTGTTGTTATTGTTATTATTATTATTGTTTATTTATTAGCAGTTGGTACAAGTGTTATTATCGTTATTATTTTTTTGTATCACGTGCTTTAACATTACTTGTGACGCGATAGGCGCGAAATGGTCATTTCGGTGCCTGATATTTGTCAGACGTAAAAACACCGATTTTACGCCCCCATAGGCGTGACAATTCACATATTCAGACTCGCAAATTGAGAGTGCAAAAACATTTTACACCTATGCAATCACCCCTTTATACAAAATTTTTTTTTTTCATCAACGCGATGTAAATGTAACACAATGTCTTACTACAGGCGCTGTAAAGAGGTTCTAAAATGATCAATCGATATGGTTAAGAACCAAGTTCTGGAAGATTGTTATGATACATCACGAATATTATAAAAACATTGTTGCGTTAAACGATATTATAATCTTATTTGTACAGTCCATAGTTATGCCAACATTTAAAATCCTTAAAAACACGCTCATACAATGGAACACTTTAGAACTTCAGTAACATGTTATTAAATAAATAAACCACCACCCCACATATGTAATGTATAAATACTGAACACATTGAAAGCACATTTTACAAATAAATAATATAATTAATACATATTAAATACAGTTTTATCTGGTATTTCCGAAAACCATTCTAGTATAACATATATCCTATATACGTATCTCACGTTTGTACAAAAGTACTTTTGGTTACACTATTTTATGTATTTAAATTAAAACGTTGATTTATATATA